>JALGBA010004277.1:1467500-1705000 GCA_023970755.1 Azemiops feae
AGCTGTGGTATAAACCCTACTAGTGGGGGGAGGGGGGCAGAACTCGGTTTGCGTGGCCTGACCAGGTGACTAGAGGCCAGCAATGATTTTATGCAAGAGTTTTGTTTCCTGCAGAGACACTGACTACAGCCTCATCCTTTCCCCAATTACTTCCCCCAATGATAACTTTCCCCACTCATCTCTCTCTGTCAATGCCACCCAAATTTTTTTCCCTTTTTTTTGTATAGATTTTATTAGTTTTTATAGCGTTAGGGATAAGGTGGGGTCGGGATTAGGGTTGGGATTTGGGTTAGGGTTAGGGTTGGGGTTGGGGTTTTTCCAAATAACATTTTCAATACTTAGCAAACAGCATAATGTCTGGGTACACGTATTTAACTAACAATAATAGATATAGTTCAGTGATGGCGAACCTTTTAGAGACCGAGTGCCCAAACTGCAACCCAAAACCCACTTATTTATCGCCGGGTGCCAGGTGGGCGTGGCCCACTGGGTGGGTGTGGCCAAGGTGGGCATGGTCACCTTGATGTTGCTCGTGGGGAGACCCCCTGGATCTCTGTGGGGCCGGGCAGGGTTGGGGGAGATCCAGGGGGTCTCTGGTAGGTGGGGTGGTGGGAAGGAGGCTCATCCTGCAGGGTGAGGTGAGGCAAGGCGAGGCAGGGTGGGGGTACCATTGCCGTGGGGCAAGGCGAGGCAGGGGCCGGGGCGGCTGCTGCCTGACACCGTTGGCCCCTGCACACAGAGGCCAGCGAGCGCATGGGGGCCGACAGTGTCTGTCAGCAGCCACAGCCTGCCGGCGCACTCTGGGTCTCCGCAGCCCGCCACCAGCAGTTCAGAGAAGTGCCCACAGAGAAGGCTCTGAGTGCCGCCTCTGGCACGCGTGCCATAGGTTCGCCACCACTGATATAGTTAATTATCATAAACAATATGTTAATTCATCACTCAATAGCCTTCTTCTTACTAATATACATACAAAATTACATATCACGTTCCTTTCCCTCTGACTCATTTTTCTAGCCATTGACACAAATTATCCCATGTTCTAAAGTACACCGAGTCTTCTTTCTCTTTTATCTTTAAAGTCAAATCTATCCATTTCTTGCACACTCTAGAATTTTCTTAATTAGTACTTCTTCAGCTGGTAAGTTTTCATTTTCCCAATGTTGGGCAAATACAATGCTTGCTGCCGTTAATAGGTGTGTAGTGTTAGATATCTGCAACCTTTCTCATAATTAGCTCCTATTATTCCACCCAAATTCTTACCTGAGCCACAGCAAGCTTGGACCAGTCAGGTTTCAGGTAGTAAATGATCCCGTCCAGTGCGCCAGGCAACGTCACTCCATGCAAGAGCAGGAGGATAAGCACCACGTAAGGGAACAGTGCAGTGAAATAAACCACCTGCCAGCCAATGAGAGGATTAGAAGTTACAAAACTGTATAGTTGGAGGACCACCCTACCTGGATCCCGGACTACCTTTGACGTGATGGGTCACAAGTTATGAACACTCGGATAATAGGATAGAGTAGCTATCTACTCTATCCTATTATCCGAGTGTTCATAACTGGCTGGAGTAATTCTGGGAGTTGAAGTCCACACATCTTAGAAGTTGCCAAGGTTGAGAAACACGGGGATAGAGAATGAGGATTGTGTTAAAACATAAGCGTGTAAAAAGACAATATCAAATGAAAATTAAAAAAAAACTAGTGTATGGCTGCTAGAAGCCCCGTCAGGCTCACTTCCTTTTCTGCAATTCACAAAAAACAGCATATGCCATTAGTTTTCAGGAAACGGTGCCCTTGGACCCCTTTCTCCTCTTTTTTTCAATAGCTGTCTGTAGTTATTTCCAAAGAATGATGTACACTTGTACAGCAGGCAGCTTTACAATCCAGTGGGAAATACAAATAACATTTGCTTGCAAGTACTTCATGACGAAGAATTGGTTAGGCAACCCTCTTCCTACCTTCGTTGCGTTTCTTACATAATGACTGTTGCTAAGCTGAGGTCAGAGGAGGGTAGAAATAGGTTTACCTTGCTAATAAATAGTTCCTTGAAATGGTTAAAAAAAACAACCCAATTGTTAAGTATGAGGTCCATTAGGTCTGAAGAAGAAATGGCAAGATATCAAATTTCATTCCAAAGCCAGGAAATCTAGAGACTTAGCTTGCTCAGTTTCAGAATGAAAAGCAGGGCATTTCAACATTCAGAAATAATGGAATCCTTATTAGAGAATTTATCCTGTACTCAAGTGTCATTATGGCCACCCGCATAAGCTTTCGCTGAAACACACACACACACACACACACACACACACACACACACCAGTTACCTTCCCAGTTGACTTGACCCCCTTCCAGATGCAGAAATAAACAATGACCCAAGTTACAAGCAAGCAAAGGATCAGCTGCCAGCTGATTTCTCCTGGATCAGCCAGATCCCCTGAAATATGCAGCACTTTGTTCCTGAGGAAATGAAGAAGGAGATTAGAAGAAGGCCCAGCCTGAAAGAGAGAGAGAGAGAGAGAGAGAGAGGAAAAAACAACAACTCTTCTGTGGGAAATTATTTGCTTCTCCTCATGTATGGGTCTGGCTCAGAGGACAGATTAGATATATAGATTTCAGATTTTGTGAAACCATTAAAAGTAAGCAAGTAGTCAATAGTTAATTGAGTATAATTTTTAGTATTTTGGAATTCCTTGCTGGATTTTCTGCCTCAGGTGCCTTTGGGTTCCTCTTATCCAAATCATTCCATGACCTCTTTTCCCTCCATTTTGTAGTTTCCCTTCTATCTTCCTCACAAGACCTTCCCTCTACTGGGCTTTCAAGTAGCCTCCTCAAGTCATTCTTCCTCAGCTCTGGCCTTCAGAAGCTACTGAACTGCAACTCTGCCAGGCTGCCCAATGAAGAAAAATCTAGGACAGTGGTGACGAACCTATGGCACACGTGCCAGAGGCGGCACCCGGAGCCCTTTCTGTGGGCACACGTGCCGTTGCCCCAGCCTTGCCTCCCCCTGTGACCCCCTCCTCACCAGCAGCCCCCCTGGAGGAGAGTCGCCCCCGAGCTTGGCCCACGCAGAGCAGCGCAGCGCAGCCAAGGACATGGCAGCCAGGCAGCGTAGACAAGACTGCCCTCATGCTCCATTGCGCACAGTTGATGCTGCGGGGCACGGGCAGAGGGCGTGGCCGCCATGGCACTGCTGGGCTGCCTGGGTGATCTGCGGCGGGCCCTGGAGGCGGTGAGTGGCCCTGTGGGCAGGCAGGGCGGGGGATGGGGGGTGGAGTGGGGCGGGGCCAGTTTTTGGGCACTCGGGTCTCTAAAAGGTTCGCCATCACTGATCTAGGAGGTGTGCATTGGTAGCACTGGAAAAGGCCACAGATTCCCCCCCACCCCCACCCCAAGCCTTTCTCCAAGGAGATCTACACCAGGTGTGCCTCCTAGACATTATCACCCACTCACTCCCAGAACTCAATGACGGGAGAGCGTTTGTCAGCCAGGCTGCTGCAGTTTCTGGTGGTGCCGTTGTGGGTGTTGTTGCCGCAGTCGCTCAAACCAAAAAGCTCGGTGCACTGGGGAGTGTTCCACGAGTGGCCACAGGTGGCCCACGGTAGCGTCTCTGTCAATGAGTGGGCCAAGTAGAAGACACCCCAGACGAGGATCATAATATAGTAAGAGTTACAGAAGAAGACAATAACCATGGAGGCCAGGCCCAAACCTAGAGAGAAACAGCTGATTAGAGCCTGAGGCATTTGGGGGTCTATTGATGGAATGTCACACCCTCAAACTAAGGTCCTGTCTCTATTGGTAGTGGAATGAAAGTAAAGCAAAGTAGGGAAGCTTGAAATGGTAGAAGGGACTATACCTCATGAAATGGATGTGGAGAAAATGTGAAATGATATGTTGAATGCACTCTTACATTAAATTAGACGAAAAAGACACGGTAAGTATAATTGTCCCTAGCTTTTCTCACCACCACCACCCCAGTTAGATTTTCTTAATGTTAGGAACTCAAGAATAAGTTGGTAAAAAAAACTCTGTTGTTTTCTGCAGTTTTAAAGTGCTGCATGTAGAAACCATGTCCTGTGTCTATCCTCAACCTTCTTTTCCCACGTGAATTTCAAGCAAAATCTATATAGCAGACAGTCCAGATTGTGTTTATATCATGTCAACAACTCCCCAAAAACTCTGCCCCTAGGAAAAGTGAATTCATCACAGTCCTTATACATACGGTACATACATGTTATTGTTTATTTCCCTTTTTTATCCTGTTTTCACTAGGCCTGGGAAAAGCTGAAGAACTGCAATATTAAAGACTTCCATATCCCATCTATTGGACAGCCCTATAATTGTAACTTCTAGAAAACGATACTGAAGGATCACTCAATTCCGGACCAAATATAATATTCAGTGTGTTTGTAGATGACTCACAGCCATTCTTATAATTAGAGGACAGCCCTAAGTGCCAGGAAGGCAAAATGCATACATATTGCAGCTTTGGGGAAAATACAAAGACTGCTGCCAAGTAGGAATGTGCGGGGGGGAAAACAACAGCAGAAAAATAGCTTTGTCCACATCTGGAGCATGGGTGTAAATTAACCTGTGTGATGTATTGGCTGCCTTCCAAATGACCACCTTATCTCCAGGAGGCTGCCCTGTCATCATTGTGATGGAGTTTTACATTGGTACCAAAGCAAGGCTCTATCCACCCAAGCTGTGCGTCCCCTGCTTTGAACGAGCTATTGGTAAGAAGCATCAGGTAGCTCCAGCTACTATTCCTTCCTCTCCGGCCAATTAACAATGGCTGGAAACTAAACTCCCATTTCCACAAGAACGCCTGTGGCAAAGTTTCCAAACTCCCTGCTTCAGAAATTAGTTTCCACATTAAATTGGTGAAAAGACTGCAAGTGAGGCAAAATCCTTGCACACTGGGCTTCAGATAGCTGGAGGAGCAAGAGAAGGCACCAAAACCTGCTAATTCTTTGGCCCCATCTTGTGCTCTTTCTAATATCTGTGGTCCAGATTTGTAGTTGCTGCCAGAGAATACAATGGGGGCATGTGGCGTGGGGAACGTTTGGGGGAGGCACGCTACATTGTTAAGGTGCAGAGCAAGATTGACCTTTTGAGAAGTGTAGGAATGGCCTTTAATGAAATCCCTAACTTCTACTACACCAATGATTTCCCTCATTTTATCCTCTCTAGCTAATCGTCACAGATGAGGGAGTCATCACAATAGTTCACAGAAACAGACGGGTGCTCTTTGGTTCTCTGTAAATTGAACAGAGCTGCTTTGCCACTTTTTATGATGTAGCAATATAGCCTAGAACAGGGGTAGGCAACCTTGGCTCTTTTATGACTCGTGGACTTCAACTCCCAGAATTCCTGAGCCAGCATGGGAGTTGAAGTCCATGAGTCATAAAAGAGCCAAGGTTGCCTACCCCTGGCCTAGAACATTTTCTTAGATGAAATTCTGCAAGACAAATAAACTTTGCATGCTTTAATCCTCTGTTGCTACACATCTTCAGCTTCACAACAGGTCCCGCTACTTCTGAATCTAGTAGGTGGCTGAAAGCTAGAGACCAGTGTCACCGAAGCCATTACCTTTAAACAGGGGAGCAATGTTCCAGGCTGCAATTCCACCTTGCTTCATAAACTGTCCCAAGGCCACCTCCAGGAAAAAGACAGGGATCCCCCCAACGAAAACGATCAGCAGGTAAGGAATCAGAAAGACACCTGCACAGAAAAAGGAAGTCAGTACTCTGTCCCTTTTTCAAGAAGCTGGGAGTGTTTGCAGGGTCTTTTTGGTGGTGGTGCTGAAATTATGGAATGCCAAATCCCACTCTCAGTTGCTACCTTGCTTTGGGCTTTTAGTAGCTTTCTCCATTTGAATGAGCTATGGGATTGTACCTCCAAGCAGATATTTTTTTTGCTGTTCAAAGACACAGACATTATCCTCTAATCCGAAAAAAGTTAAGTCCTTTCTTGCTGCAGTGCATTTTTGTACATTTCACAGGACAGAGAATTTGGGAAGATGTAGATTTATTTTTCCTTATTGCATGTGAAGCATATTAGGACAAGTAGAGAAGCCTCGTAAACTGCATCCTTGGATGCAGTGATGGCATTTTTGCAATGTTCAAAAGGTATTTACATCTATAAAGTCTTGACACCTTTGAAGGACAGTCTCACATTGTTAAACTCTTTCAAACGGGAGGTGGAAAGATAGCGAGTTTCCCAAATCCACCTAGTACTGTACATTCAGGCTGTAATTCAAATGAGATTTGAACAGAAGCTGCTCAACTCATTTTTTTCAGCATAATTGCTAGAACAAGTTTTCTATTTTCCGTGGCTGGTTGGGGAATTCTGGGAGTTTAAGTCCACACATCCTTAAGCTGCCAAGGCTGAGAAACACTGTGTTATATAAGTCAACATCCAGCTGAATGCTTTCAGACTGTGCTTTCTCTCTCTCTCTCTCTCTCTCTCTCTCTCTCTCTCTCTCTCTCTCTCTCTCTCTCTCTCTCTCTCTCTCTCTCAAATCTAAACTGGGAAAATAAAAAGAATGTGCACAGACCTGTGTCTATTCTATCACAGCAGGGGAAAAGAAAAGTAATCCTAACACTGAATCAGTTTAATACTCCAAGAATTCACTCTTCAGAACTTGCCAATTTTGCAAGTATTTTCAAGATGCCTCTGGATGCAACCCAAGCATTTTCATATGCTATTTTTATTATTATTATTTTGTTCCAGTTCTTTGGTTGTCGATCTGTCCTAATTCCATGAGGCACACTGCAACCAATTAGAAATTCTTTCTTTGCCCGCTTCCCATCTACTGTCAGATGTGTGCTCCCTTAGGGCATACCAGCATAAGATTTTTTAAAAACATTTGCTGACATATTCTAGGAGATTCCTGTATATATTGGGGCCATGACCCCCAGGTACTTTTCCCTGGTTGCCTTCTCTAGGCTCAAGAGCCTCAATGAAAAAGGATACACGTAATCCAGGCAGGGGTGGTGACTGCCTTTGGGACTAAATATAGAGAAACCACTTTTCATTTTCTATTGGGTAAACCCAAACGGTTCCCATCTCTCTGGAATAAGGTCCAAGACTGTCCAGAACCCAGAGATGTAAAGTCACAAGTGGACAATGCTTCTTGTTAAAGAGGTACAGGTAATTAGTATTTGTGTCATCAACATTGTCCCTGTGCTATTTGTTTCAGCTTTTGCAAAGTCTTTTATTCTATCAGAGTTAAGAGCAGGACACTCTTTCTCTCTTAACTATTGCCTGTCTCCATTTTACTCCTTTTTAGAAACAACACAGATTCTTACAAAAGGGATGGTTATAAAGTTTTCGGCTGCAGGGCAAACCTTGTGATATAATGAGACAGAGAGATGACTCTGAGTATTAGGCTAGTAATTTATCTATGGACAGAATACAGGTAGCCTGTAGCATTTTTCTGTATAAGAGGCAATTCTACCACAGTGCCCTTTGCATAAACTTTGGTGATGCGTAAGTGTGTGCAATAAACATTTGTTCACTTCAAAAGATGATACCAAATAGTGCCATACTTATTTTATGTAGTTCACCTTGGTAAGTCTTGCCACCTGGAAAAAAAATGGCCTGAGTTTGATTAATCCAACCTGATGGAAAGGCAGCAGGATTCACCTACCATGTATCGGGGAGGGTAGAAGAAAATAGATCTTGAGGCCAAAGACAGAGATGCCCTTGAGTCCAGGGGTTACCTGGACACCCACAGTGACTACATCTCACCCGTCCCATCGCTACACATTCCAGTCCCCACGGCAACCCCCTTACCTCCTCCATTTTTGTAGCAGAGGTATGGAAAGCGCCAGACGTTGCCCAGTCCTACAGCAAAACCAACACATGACATGATGAAATCCATCTGGCGCGTCCAGGTCTCTCGCTCAGGAAAGGACAGCTTTGCCGGCCCGATGGGTACCACCAGAGGGACAGTGATGCCTCTCTCGTCAAGGGTGGAGTCCCCTGGCCCACTGATTGGCTCAGCACTTTCTGGTTCGGCTACCTCTGAGCACTCACTGCCCTCTGTGGAGAAAAGACAAGCTGCTAGCCAATCAGAGAGAAAGACCAGTAAGCTGATCAACACAACCATTTCTAGCTGCTGATGGTTGGTGAGCTGAAGGGGTGGTGATCACGGGCAGGTGCTTGACACTCTGATCAACCGTTTGGTCTTCCAGTTAACTTCCAGATCTATGTCTGCTATCAACAGGGCTAAAAACACGAGAGAAAGTTACAATGGTAAAGAGTAATCTGAAGCATGGAGCATTGCAGGCCCACAAATTATCTTTTAAAAAAAAAAAAGGTTCGCCAATGCACAACAGCTTTCAACTGTGCAAGAAATGCTTTACAAAGAGATTTTACTGATTGGTGAATTCAATTTATAAGCCGCCACTATTGTCCAGGTTACATACGGCGTACTTATTTATTTATCAATCGTACAGGTAGTCAGTCCTCCGATGTATGACCACAATTGAGCTCAAAATTTCTGTTGCTAAGCAAGACAGTTAAGTTAATTTTGCCCCACTTTATGACCTTTCTTGAGTGAATCACTGCAGTTGTTAAGTTAGTAACACGGTTGTTAAGTGAATCTGGCTTCCCCATTGACTTTGCTGGTCAGGAGGTCGCAAGAGGTGATCACGTGATGCTGGGATACTGCAACCCTCAGAAATATGAGTCAGTTGCCAAGCATCTGGATTTTGATCACGTGAAAAATGAGGATGCTGCAACGGTTGTGTGAAAAATGGTCAAAAGTCACTTTTTTCAGTGCCACTGTAACTTTGAGCGGTCATTAAATTAACTGTTGTAAGTCGAGGACACCTGTATTTAAGAATCGTCCCTCTCTCTCATTACAGAGACTCTGGGTGGTTACAACAATAAATGTGTGGAAAGCTGAAATAAGCAACTCTGTTGCCGTAAGAGGGAAAGAAACAAAAGAGAACCAAGGAGTAAAATCCCAAGATCAAAGTGGAGTCACAAATTGCGCTGGCTCAGGATCTGTTGAAACAGCCCCATTTTAAAGGGCTTTCTTAAACACCCCTCCAGTCTTGGAAAGAATATTATCCCACAAGGCAGATGTGGCTACAGAAAAGGCACAGAATTTATTTCCCCTAATGTGACGTGCTGCATCACTTAATATGAATCAACCATTCTTTAACGTGGACAAAAGAACTGGCTCGTGACATTTTGCTGCTTCAAATAAGTGGCTTACCCCTTTGATTTAAAAACTTTTTTTTTTCAAGTCATGCAAGAGTGGGATTTGTCCTTAACAACTTCTATAACTGGTGGGGCTGCTGAGGCTTGTCAGGGCTACGTTCCAGAAAGTGGATTGGGTCATGGCAAAAAAAAAAAGTAAAGTTGATTTCATTTAACCCAATTTATTACATAAAACGAACAGAATTACTCTTTGTGTATTTCTGTCGTATTAAAAGTAATGATTTAACCACAATTTTTGAAGGGCTCAGGGATCATAGTCTAGGCTTTGGGCACCTGTTGTATAACACTTCTTAATAAATGTTGCCAAAGATTCAAGGCTGTTTTTCTCTCACGGCTTCATTTATGGGGGGGGGGGGATTTACAGATAAACTGCAAAAGCTACTCTGATGGCAACCTTGCCAAGAATTCTGGATGGGCAAAACCAGTTCCCCCCCACCCCAACCAATGTTCTTCAGATTGCTGATTACAACAATGAACCATAAAGTATGTTTCTTTTAAAATTAGCGTTCAATAGCATTTTGTTGTCTAGAAAGATAAAAACCAACAGAACACAGCCTATTCTTGACATAGATTTTGCAGGGCTGTGAAAGCCACATAATTTGGCAGCAGGGCAAAAGTTGAAGGGTTGGGTCTCCAGATTCCCTTCTGCCACCCATTTTTTTTTTCTTTCAGTACGTTTACAGGTGTTGGCATGCTAATTTTTGTTAGGACTCCAATATGAAACTGCCATTTGCTTTTTGCTCTTCTGTGTTAAGGAAAACACTTAACAGGTAAAAAGACTTGCATAAAACCTGTGAGGGAGGTGTGCATGCATGAAAACATGTTTTGCACACATATCGATATTATGAGCACTCCACGTCCATCCTTTAGCCCCTAGATAAAAATCAATAACTTATTTCCTTCCCAGGAATTTTCTTGGCATCACAGCATTTTGAGGCCTGTCTGTCCCTGCTTCCTTGTTCCTTTGAGGGCTGTACCTTGCCGAAATCACTTGACAATGTAATCGCTGGAATAATTTTGCAGGCATCTTTTAGGTCATGTGCAACCTTTGGAATGCAGACACCAAATTTCATTCTTTCTGCTTAGAGAGTTGCAATTTTGATGTCACAATGCAGGGTGGTGAGTCACCCAGTAGGCAGTGATGCTGAATACACACACACACACACACACAGAAGGACAGAGAGAGAGAGAGAGAGAGAGAGAGAGAGAGAGAGCACTAATCACATGAACTCACACAGCAGTTCCTATGCTCACAATGTACTTGCACATACATCTGCCCAAGACTGTACTTTGGGCTGTTTCACACAACTCTCTGTGATTCTCAACTCTCCCCCTGAGACTTGGAGTGAGGCTTGGAGATGTGGCCGTGGTTCTTCCAAGATTTCTGTTTCGTAACACAAAAGACAAACTGAATCGCCCCTCCCCTTCCTCATCCAGGAAACAGAGGGCCAGTCAGACGCAAAGACATTCATAAAATGCCGGGTCCTTTCTTGTAGGTTAGTAGCCTGATCACAACAAGTTGCTTCCTGGTGCCAATTTCCCTCGCCTGTTCTCCAGGCTCTTCCATTGCCTTGCCCCCGTGCCCCCCCCCACAAAAGAGTCTGACTAGTAATCTTCTTTGCACCCACGAGCATCTCTGAAACCATGGAAAAGGGATGTGCTTTGGACAAAAACAAAGGCATCAAGAGTTGTGGGCAGAGCAAGACTACGCTCCAGACACAAAGCCCTTTCCCCTTGTCTGGCTCCCCTTCCCCCACAGCTCACATGCCGCCTGGGCCCAGCATGTGACTGGGCTAATCCCCATTTTCTGGGGTTCTGGATGCTCTTTGGCTGGCTCTGCAGATGGCCATTCTCTTGGGCTAAGCTATGGAGAAGCACATGCTTTCTTCAGGGAAGAATTGGGGAGGAGATGGAGGAAGCAGCAGAAGGTAGCTGGAGAGGGATGGTGTAGCATGTTTCCTATAAGCAAGTTCCCACCCCTCCTCTTCTCCTCCTGCTGAGTTGTTGCCTTATATGGAGCTAAATGCCCAGAACCTCCAAAGGCTTCCTTTCCTTAGCTTCACACAACTTGGAAGGACCAGCTGGGCCAGGCATTGGTGCACTCTGTGCCCCTGAGGTATCAAAGCTCTACTGTACTGTGCACACCACATGCCCTGAGTTCCACCCCACTGGCTCTAGATGAACGAGCCTGGAATAATTACCACCGTCCTCCATTCCAAATCCAATCCTCCTTCTGTAAAATTACCCCAGCCACCATCAGCATCCCTCCTCCCAGCTTAGGAAGATCAGGGAGAAACTGTAGTGTGAGAGTACATCTGAGGGTATCAGAAATCCACGGATCCCTAACTCTCCCAGCCCCAGCAAGCGGAGGGAGCAGAAGGTAAAAATAGCAAGGAAGGATGGGCTGACCATACGGAGCAAAGGTGTGCACCTCTGACAGAGGGAAAAAGAAAGAAAATAGAACAGAACAGAATAACAAAAGTTGGAAGGGACATTGGAGGTCTTCTAGTCCAGCCTGCCGCTCAAGCAGAAGACCGTATACTATTCCAGACAAGTGGCTATCCGGCCTCTTCTTAAAAGCCTCCAATGATGGAGCACCCACAACTTCTGAAGGCAAGCTATCCCACCGGTCTATTGTTCTCACTGTCAGGAAATTTCTCCTAAATTCTAGGTTGCTTCATTCCTTGCTTAGTTTCCATCCATTGTTTCTTGCCTTGCCTTCTCGTGCTTTGGAGAATAGCCTGACTCCCTCTTCTTTGTGGCAGCCCCTCAAATACTGGAACGCTGCTATCATGTCACCCCTAGTCCTTCTTTTCATTAGATTAGGTAGCTCAGCAGGGGATAGCTGAGCTGCCTAATCATTAATACGAAGAGCCTGGAGATGGGGCTACAGAGTAGCAGCTTTCGGAAGGTGTGATGGCTGTTGTATTATTGTCCTAACTTTTTTTTTCCTCACGTTCCTCATTCCTTACCTGAATTCACTTGGGCAGATTCCCACAGAAGCACCATAGCACCTCTGCATGCATTCCAGGAGACCCTGGGGGCAAAATCTTTCTTCTCACACAATAGACAAGCATCGTGGCCTCCCCAAAGCCTCCACAGGATGAACAGGTGAGCAGGACAGAATTCCCCTCCGTGTCCTCACCGGGTTCAGCACACAGCACTTACTTCTTTCCCCCGTGAGATGCCAAAGCAACAGCATGCAAGGTCCTTACCTGAAGATGTTTCGGTGGACACTGGAGCCATGTCACGAGGCTGGTGGCAGGGCTCTGCGATGGAAGACTGAGATGGGTGCTGGGTTGGGAAGCTGGCTCTGGGTCTGGATGGGAATCAGGATGCAGTCTCAGAAGCAATCCACAAAGCACTTGAAGGTGAGGCGAAAGAACCTCATTGATGGGGATTTACACCAGGGAAACGGGCAGTGGGTGAGAGTCTGGGCTGGGCCTTCAGCTCAGAAGCCGGCAGCACAGATCAGGCTGAGCATGTGCTCCATCCCTCAGCGCTGGCTCTGAGCTCTGCTGCTCTGAAGAGAATGGAGAGTGAAAGGCAATTGCATCTGCTCCTTCTCCCCTCCCAGCTTGCATCCTATTGGCCACTGCTTCTGGTAGCTAGTGTGCCTGCTGCATTCTGGGAAATGGAGTCCACTTTGCTACTGGGTACCACGGAGATGCTTTAGGATGGAGCTAGACAGGTGGATACGGGCTTGATAGGCAGCAAGAGGCAGACCTTTACACCACGAAATGTAGGAGCAAAATAAGAAGGTGTTGAATGCTACAGGAGGGGAATTCTTTATTTCCAAGAAGCTAGGCAGAACAAGAAAACAGAGAAAGAGAAAAGGAAAGGAAACAAATAGCTTTTGAGTGGGATAACTGAATGAATCACCTTCCAATACTTTCCTGGGATAGCCTGTCCTGCTTAATTACAGTGATTTCAGTAGATGCCCCTCCTCAATGTTGTTTTTAAGTTTGCATCTGCTGAGAAATTTTTAAACGTCATCCTAGATGACAAAAGGCAGGGAATCGAAAGGAAGCTACTAATAGCTCTTTTCTAGGGAATTTGCAAAGGTTCCTAACTGCAAATTGTTTAACAGCAATAAGAAAGTTACTTTCCTGGAACAAAGTAAATTTGAGGGAGACAGGGATAAACTTGGGTGTGCGCTATTCGTGAGTCGTCTCTATTCTCCAAATCACAATCCCTGGTCTCAGCTCCCGCTCTGAGACCTCTCTCATGCAGCAAGCTAAACTGTAATTTGGGTTATTCCATTTTGGGTATTGGGTATAGCAATTGGGTATGGCTGTGACCTAAAACTAAACTAAGCTAAACCTGATAAAAAAGAATTCAGGGAATTAGTTCACACACTAGGTTTATGCCAAAATTAGTAACAGGATTTCAAGGTTCTAGTAAGAAATACAGCATGCCTGCAAGTTGGAGGCACTATAAAAAATCATTTCTCTAAGAGTAAGAAAGTTTTTTTTAATGCCGCTGCCTGAAAATTAGAAATTTTCTGCTCTAGCATATTTAGAGCGCATCTGTTGGGAATGAATTTTCAAAGCTGTTAAGTGTCTAAATCGACCTTTCTGTAGTTTGAGTTTACTCCTGGGGACAAGTAGTCCTCAATTTACAACCACAATTGTGACCAGAATTTCTGTTGCTGAGCAAGATGGCTGTTAAGTGAGCCACACCAAATTTAACGACCTTTTTATGCCATGGTTAAGTGAGTTAAAGTGCCACAATTGTTAATGAATACACGGTTGTTAAGGGAATGTCTTCTTTCATTAACTTTGCTTGTGAGAAGCTGGCTGGAAAAGTTTCAAGTGACAATCACAAGACTCTGGGATGCTGCAGTGGTTAGAAGTGTGAGGGCCAGTTGTAAGTCACTTTTTTCAATGCAATTGTAATATTGAACAGTCACTAAACAAATGGTTGTATGTCAAGGACTGCCTGTAAAAAAGTGCCACATTTGGAAAAGATTAAAACCTAGGAGTCTTGATGCAATAGGAGTGACTCCTATCTACACCCAAACAAAACTAGCAACTGGGCTCCCCAGACCCTATTCAGTAATTTGGGCGTTTTATTTTCAAATTCAGTACTCGGGATTTCAAGAGATTATTTGAGCTCCAGGGCTCTGTTAAAGTCCTTGATATTGTATGCTATTGACATTTATTTAAAACTCCTTGTTGGTTCATAATTTTTTGTTTGTGTGTTTTTAAAGCTAGACACCATTCTGTACCCCATTTCATGCTACATGAAAGAAAGAACTCAGGTAAATAGGGATGTTAGGACAGATTTTACTGAAGGGAGTGAGCTCTTGAAAATAAGAATAAATTAAGATACCACTTTTGGAACAGACCCCGGTCATTGCTGTAAAAATCCATTAAATTATTATAAACTGCTGAGCTAGAATCCTTAAGTCATGAATTTAATGGGTGGCCTTTCCTCAATGACATATTTGTCATGTTACCCACCCAACTCTGAGTTGGCAGAGAATTACACTGGAATGAAATTGGCTGCTGCTAAATATGTGAACCCAGACAACATGTTCTTTACTAAGCTTTAAAGATTGTAATTTTAAAAAAATTAATAAAACCTATTAAAAAAAAGAAAGAAATTGGCTGTTGTGGTAATCCCCACCAAATTCCCCGGTTTCCTTCCGAGGCAATGGGTGATAAAACATATTTGATTAGATTAGGCTGTCTTTGGGCAGTGCGAGAATAAAGGAAAGTGCACAGTTTTAACCTTGGATCAGCTGAGGATGATAAAAGCCTCTTCCTACTAGCATTGATGATGTTACCTAGTTTGGGTAATGAAACGTCTACAAGGAAACAAGCAAGCTCAGGTCTGAAACCCCTCATTTCAGCCCTGAACTACAAATTTTCTCCTCATGGAATGGGCACAGAGGCATTTAAAGAGGGGGCAAGGGGAGAGGGGAATAATGAAAGCAGTGACATGTAATCACAGTGCAAGCTCCTTGTCTTCTATATGCAGTATATGTTGTGATTTGTGGACCCCGTCAGTTAAAAAAAATTGACTGGCGGGGTTCAGGAAGAGAGCCTTCTCTGCCATTACCTCTGGATGTCCCTTTGGGACATTCTCCCCCCTCCCCGAGGTGAAGCTGACCCCCCACTTTCACTTTCCACAATAGCTGGAGACCTGGCTCTGAGGGATCATTTGGGGGCCTCAGAGGAGCATGCAGCCATAAGGCTGGTTAGTGCCTCAGAGGCCCTCCCCCGCCTTTTTAACTTTGAATTTTATTTATTTCTAGTTTTAATTGCCTCTTAACATAATATTCATATATATATATATAGGTTTTTTAGGCTTTCATATCTTATTTCTATGCCGCCCAGTCTTTCTCTGAGGGAAATGGGCGATTTCTAAATATGATCTATAAATAAACAAATATAGAAGAGGCTGTAACTTGCATTACAATGATGAAACACTCCTGTTCGTCTTTTTGACAAAAAGCCTTCCATCCCGTCAGTGTCCTTCCCTCGAAGGCAACATCATGGAAGATACAGGAAACCAAGATTGTTGGGTACATTTGTGGCCTCGTTAACTGGGAGGGGAACCGAGGCCTTAGAAAAAGTTGTATTGCTTAATCTCATCCGGTAGCCTCTTCCTGTATTACTTATCCTTACCTACTTCTAGGGCCCTTATAAAGAGTGCTTTAAGCACAGTTCTCCGTATCTCAGTTCCCAAAAATCTGCTGCTGCTGCAGAGGATTGGGGGATTCTTGGGACTCATTAATAGTGGAGGACAAAAAGCAATCCACGAATGAAGGTCTATTTGGGCAGCATCATTTGACTACCTGTATACATACAACCAACCCTGTTTCTTGTCAGCCAGGGCAACAGTGGCCCATATCACCAGCACCCTCCCCCAAAGCTCAGGGGGAATTTTGACCAGGAGCACATTCCCACAGATGCCTTACCCTGTTGCCATGGTGTCCAGTGAGCAAATACATCCACTCCAGGGTCCGTTTCCATGTAACAGGCAGCAGCCGCATTCACAGGGCAAAGACGCAGCTCCTTCTCTAGGTTGAGCACTAATCTAGCCCATGGTTTGGGGGTGGGGGGAGAAGGCGGCTATGGGTTGATCTGGCTGTCCGAAGAAAAGAGGCCAAGGATATCTTGGTGGCTAACTTCCAAACACAATGTATCACAGGGCAGCCAGATAAGTGTGTGAGAACCACAGGCGCGGACAAAGGCCTTGGGTGCTGCCCAAAGATGTGGTGCTGGGCAGTTTTCATATTTTGGGACTTCCAGGAATTGACTTGCTGCCTTGACTGTTCTACTGAGGAATCCATGTGTGGCAGGGGATTCTGGGAAGGCTCCCAGGGCGGACATTCCATGCAAAGTTGGCAGACCTCCTGCTTGTAGTATCAGGGTCTGAGCCCACACAATGCACTCAGCCATAAACTAGCCAGAGGAGCTGGAGTTGCACAACACAAAGACTCAGCCCCTGCTTCCCACAACTAAGGTTGGCACCAAACTTCATCGTACAGGTAGTCCTCGACTTGCAACAGTTCATTTAGTGACCATTTGAAGTTACAACGGTACTGAAAAAAGTGAGTTATGACAATTTCTCACACTTATGACCACTGCAGCAACCCCATGGTCACATGATTTACATTCGGATGCTTGACAACTGGTTCATATTTTTGACGGTTGCTGTGTCCCAAGGTCATGTGATCATCTTTTGCGACCTTCTGACCAGCAAATTCCATGGGGAAGCCAGATTCACTTAACAACCGTGTTACTAATTTAACAACTGTAGTGATTCCCTTAACAAATGTGGCTAGAAAAAGTAGTAAAATGGGGCCAAACTCACTTAACAAAGTTCTCGCTTATCAACAGAAATTCTGGGCTCAGTTGTGGCCATAAGTCGAGGACTACCTGTACAAATAAAAGCTTTCTGCATGCCCCCATTTGTTCCTGTGGAGCGATGGCTTTGGCATCTTGTGGGAACTCAGGCAGATGGCACACAAGTTCGTCTATGGAGGGGAAAGAGAAACCCTCAGTCCTTTACTTCCTTGTTGCACTAAGCCTTTGAATCTCAGAGTGGGGTGCTTGGTAGGACAAGCTACGTGAGCAACAAAGCAGGAGTCCAATGGTGGCATCCTCAGATCTTCTGAGTGATATGACTCCCAGTTTCCCAATAACTATCCTTGTGTTCAAATTTGCACATTCTCCTAATGCGTTTTCAAGCGAGGTTTAGTAATCATCTCTAAGAGCCATCATGGATAACCGGAGTGGCAGTGAAGTCTTTTCATAACTTCCAAACTAGCAATCCCAACAGGCCTATTTTCTTCACTGTTATTCAGCTTCCATCTAATTTCCCCCAATTCTTTAATTGCTAGTTTTTCCTTCTTTTGAAGCCACATACAGTATTAGGATGCCAGCCATATTGATTAAGGGCAATGGAATATTTATGTCACATTTAAATGGTGCCAGCTTGGGAAAGGCTGCTCTAAACTTTGCCTTTAATGCAGGAAATGTACATTGGGGATGGTGCCAATCAGAGGACTAATCAGGAGACATTGTGGGGCAGGGAAACAAAAACAAAAAAAGCAAAAATAATGGGGTTACAAATAGAAAATTACAAAACAGATTCTGCAAGTGACTCAGGTCACTTGAACAAAAGCCTTTCGTAGAAGTACTCAGGAAATCAGTTAGACTTCTGAGATGGTAGTTTTCTTAATAAATTATAGCTTGGCAAATTTTCAGAGTTCTAGTCCTCCTATTTACATACCCATATAGGTTAAAAGAGCCTCTTCTGAGTCTTTACTTTTTATTAAACAAAGGCCTCTTTTTATTCCTTAATTGGATTTGTTCAAACTTCTGCATACTTTTTAAAAAACAGTATTTTCCCACAAACATGTCCTTATGTGAAGTTTAATTGTTACTAAATAAGAAAAAAGGTATTTTCAAGCATGTTAGCTAATTGGGCAATTTTGGACTTTGGGACACGCAGACATTATCACAATGGCTATGGAGAATGGGAACTCTTTTACATTCCAGTGCATTGTGCTCTGTAATAAGATGCCAAAAAAAAAAAAAAAAGATAAGAACCTTGCATTGTTCATGCTCCTTCCATAAATCATGGGGAAATGAGATGTTTTCCAGTTAACATTATTCAAGCACTTTATAGTATGTCATGTTTCCCCGAAAATAAGTCCCAAATGGAAAATAAGCCCTAGCATGATTTTTCAGGATGCTCATAAGCCCCACCCCAAAAATAAGCGCCAGTTAAGATCATCAGCCAGACGGACACGTTTAGTACCGTATTTCCCCAAATATAAGCCCTAACCAGAAAATAAGCCCTAATGTATCTTTTGGAGCAAAAATTAATATAAGCTCCAGTCTTATTTTTGGGGAAACGGGGCACTTGCATATGATGGACTCTCCTATATGGATGAAAGTGAGTGTGAGCAAAACAGAAAGTATATGTATCTAGGACAGGGGTAGGCAACCTTGGCTCTTTTATGGCTCGTGGACTTCAACTCCCAGAATTCCTGAGCCAGCCATGCTGAGGAGAAATGGAGAGGTTTCCATGCTGAGCCATGCTGGCTCAGGAATTCTGGGAGTTGAAGTCCACGAGTCATAAAAGAGCCAAGGTTGCCTACCCCTGATCTAGGATAAAAACAGCACACCACTCAAATATCACCCATTCTTTCCATTCCTTTCCCCCCAGTCACTCTCTCCTCAGCCCATTTTAAAATCCTCATGCTTCTAGCTAGGATTACTGGAAATCAGAAGCAGCTGAGAAAGGAGCTATACAAAATGATCTGGAGTGGGAAGATGGCAGCTTGAACTATCCATTAAATTGGGGGTGTCCAATATGGCCGGCTGTGGAATTCTAGGAGCTGAAGTCCACAGGTCTTAAAAGTTGCCAGGATTGGACACCCCTGAATTAAATCTTATACCATAATACAATGTGTTGAGGTTTAAGGCCGGGTTAAGATTCCACGTTATGATATGGAGAAAAGTGCACCTTCACTACTGCAAATAGGCAACATATTGTTGATTATATTTATGTCCTGGCCATTCAACCAAAAGTAGCAGGCAATAGGGATCTTCTTACATTACATTCCTATAGCAACCACTGAGTCTTAATTGTGTCACAAATGAGTTTCCATGGCTGAAGACAGATTTTAGACTCTGAGCCGCCCCTGTACTAGTCCATCCCTTTAACTACTGCTATTGCTTTCTTTTCAGCGCTGTAAATACACATAGAGGAACAAAGCATGTAGCAGAAACACATTCAGTTCATAACAAAAAAAGAACAAGGATATCCTGAAAACCCTGATTTATAGCCCTTCCTTTGGCTAAGAATATCAAACTTACCCAAAAGACAGAAAGAACGAAAGTTTTAATTCTGGTTGCAATTAATTCTACGCTGGTAACCTGGCCGGCAATCTATGCCAAGAGTGGCATGGCAGCAGACACAATGCACACAAAAACAGAAACAAGCATCATTAAGTAGAATTTAATGACTCAGGACCCAAGACAAACACCAACTTTATACAAATGGAGAGCAAGACAAAGGTTTCCTAGGAACAGGCCCCAGACAGCCTCATTTGGTTACAGCAATTCTGAGGGTGGGGGCGAAAGGGAGAAGGAGCCAAATATTTAAATAGTGATAGTGCTGGCAGTGGCTTTTCAACCCAAGGGAGCCGGTGGGGGATTAAAAAAATAAAAATAAAAAAATCCAAAATTACTGAAGATAGCCAAATGGTAGAAGGGGAGTAGCCAGAGCTCCATAAGCTTTCGTGAAGGATGAGAGGGGAAATAGCAGGTGCCGACCACCAGCCTCCTTCTCCCTGACAGGTTACACAATGCTGGTGAAGGGACCGAGAGAAAGAGGGAGCTCTGCTTCTCTCCCCACAGGCTGATTCTGCGGCCCAAGACGGTGCCCTGAGCTCAGGCTCAGAAGGGGAGATCTGGGAGAGCAGAGGGACAGGCAGAGAGGGCATGGACGTTTGTGAAGCAGGCACCGTGGTATGGCAAAGTGGGAGAAGGCCTCTTAGGGGCAGAGACCAATGGCCCCTTCCCCCTTGGCTTACAGCGGGGCAGGTGGAAGCGCATCTGCTGCCTCTCTGTGCAGGATGAACCTAACCAGAGCTTGGAGGGAAATTGGGGGGGGGGGGGGGGGGGAGAAACAGGAGCTTCAGGGATTGCACTGGGTGGGGCTCACAAAAATTTCCTCCTTGCATGCCGGCACAGAGCAGCCTTGGGGCAAGGGACACAAAAGGAAACTTTCCATCTGGCAGGAGGAGGAGGAGGCAGGGGTGGAAGCAGAAAGTGCTTGTGTGCTCAAAAAAAAGGGTCACAGCAGCTCCTCCTCCTCCTTCCCACTGCAGGGGTGCGCCAGGAGTGGTGTGGGGGAAGCCACAAAACCAAGCCTTCGTATGTACACTGCCCTCCTCCAGCACACCATGCTCTTAGTCAATTTCCTCCATGTTGCTGTAGGATGGTGCTGGGTGCTCTGCAACCCCTTCTGGCGCCAGGGCAGGAGCCGCATCAGCCGTCAGGCTGGATCCGAAGGAGGGAGAGCTAATGCCCTGCAAATAGAACAAAGGATTAGACAGAAACGATAAAAACCGCAGAGGATCCACCAAAGTCAATTCATTTTCTTCCCCCTCTCCCCACGGAGGGAATCAAGCGAAAACATTTTGTTCCACTGGAATCTGAAACCATCAAAAAGCCACAAAGTACACATTTATGTATCAAAACTAAGTTAGGCTTTTTTTTATTATTAAAACAGAATGTGGTAGAAATAATTATAGTCTTGAAAGATGTGTGATGTTCCAGAAAAAGGACCGGACTGTTATTTAGAAGCCTGTGAAATTTTGTCTGTGAAATATAGCTTAATTTCAGTTTGTATTCTATATTCATACGCACACAGACACACCCACCGCCCGACCAATAAGCCCCTTCTCTGTAACTACTCCTGCAGGATCACTTATTAATCTAGCGTTGTCTGTTCTACTCTATACAATTTGGAAAACTCTATGCCAAAGTAACTTAACTCCGCAGCCAAAAAGTGAGATTGAGTGAGGCAATCTGAATGAATTATACAAATTAGCTCTTAGGCTGAAGATAATTCTACTACTAGCAGAGAAGAGCAAATAGCTAAAACTTTTACCTACTGACTGTAAAATCCAATAAACCATTCGGCTTTACATTTTTTCACCTACACATTTAAAAGCGTTTTTGTAGTTCTTAAATAAAATAAAAAAACCAAAACAAACCTGGTTGTTCAGGTTAAAACAAGAGAACCATCTTGGGGTCAACAGTCACATTCCATTATGTGGGCAGGGCAGCTTGTAAACTACTTGAATATGTGGGGAGTGCCCACGTATTTTGCTCTCCTTTTCTTCTCCCTAATTTCTCGCTTTCCTGTTCATCTAGGGCAGGATGGACAGCTCATTCTTCTTAGGGATTCTGCCCCCAAATGCCTCCCCCATCTGCTTTTCTGAGACATCACCTGCATGTAATTAATAAGGTGTGCAATGCTATTGATTTGATAGCAAAAAGAGGCTTTGGAGTCCTTGGGGGAGCAAATGCAATTTTGCCATTAAATTCATAGCCTTACAAAACTTATTAACTCCTTAAGGCAGCTGCAACTTTTTTTTAGAAGCACAGAAAAAGACCCCACTTTTCTGCTTTCAAATCTAAAGCACCACCCAGCACTAGAAATTAGTCTTTGCTGCAGACTCCCATTCTCGTTTTAAAACCTCACTGAATTTCACAGCAGCACAAAACAAATTCTGAGCTGCCACAAGATCAGAGAGCACACAACGTTCTCCCCTAGCACTGAATCCTCTTGCACCTTATTATTTCTACAGCTTCTCCTTTGCTGCAGGGAGCACAGCTTAATTCTTTCACCAGCACCAGCACTTTAGAGGTCAATACAAAAAATACGCCTGGGACCAAAGGGGCTGGGAGAATCTGTTGCTTTTCGAAAAGTGGCTGCTGAATGGAAAAGCAGCGGACAGTGAAAGAAAGAGAATCAACCGTGAGTTTAGAATACCTTGATTTTTATTAAATACAATAAATAAATACAGTGAAAGTTTTTCCTCTGCACAATGCTAACTTTTCATTCACCAAGCCAGTGGAGGACAGTTTAGGGGCTCCCCTTCTCCAAAATGGAAAGGTTCCCGCCAGATCTATGTACTGGCCAGTTCCTGCTTGTTGGGATTGCTATAGTTAGTTACTGCTCATTCCTTGGGACACAGCGAGAATACTGGCCATCAGGAACAGTTAACCTGAAATCTTTTCTCCTTCCCCAAAGAATCTGCAAGGTTCTCTGAAACTACCGCTAGGAAGAATATGTAATGCTGTTAGGAATTAGATTGCATATGAATAATATTAATAAAAGTAACAAAAGGATGAAACAAAGAATTATACTCATTCTAGGTTTATGAGTTCTCAACTCTGACTCTTGGCTAAAGCCAAGGACCGAGATCAAGCTATTTGAGCCGGTAGTCTGAAGGCACAAGAGACATTTATATCTCAGACTGCAGGGCCAGATTAAAATACAAACAACAGTAACCCCTGACTTTTACTTCTACTTTATGCATGCACAGAAATAGGCACGCAAGCATCCACAAAAGTATGTACAGAAGCAAAATGCAAGATAATGAAGGAGAAAACAGTGTTCCTTTACACTTATATCCAAATACAGTTGCATAGCTAGATAAATATCTAATATGCTTTTTTTAAAAAACAGGGGAGACTGAACTCTCTGGTTATATCATGGTAAAGAAATCTAACCCACCAATGTTTTAGAAAAGTCAGAAATGCATCCTCCCTACCCCAATAAAGGAAAAGGTGGCCATTAAAAATATCTTTTGACTTCCTTCAAACAAGGGGCCAATGGCCAGCTGAGGAAATGATCAGTCCTGCAATAACCATCTCAGGGGATGTTGGTGTCAAGCCAAATTAGGGGAATTCTATCGGGGCAGATGGCAGTCAGGTCAATCTTACTATCACATCATTATGGAGAAAATGTTTATGGACCTGCAGACTCTGCTGAACTACAGTCATTTGCTTAGCCCTTGATTCAGATGGCATAGCTTTCAAGAGCCATTGAGGAAAGAATTATCCCAGAGAAATACCAACTATCTAATTGCTGAAGTGAGAACTTCCTGTGACTGTAAATCCATGTCATCAATCAACTGGAGGGAGAGGGCATTGGGCCTGGCGCCTTCACCACAGGACTGACGTTAGGGCTTCATCTTGTGCTACTTGGCATCCTAGCCACTTGTGCTACAAAGATGCCACAGAGGACAACACTGCAGTAAGCTGGCTGCCGCCCTCCGGTTGCCTTGCTACTGCCGCTACCTCCAGCGAGTCTGATAGATGAGCGGGTAGAAGACATTGAGGAAGAGTGCCACAATGGCCGCCATGGTGCCCAGGACAAAGTATCGGACATGGCCTTCATCAGGACACTCTGGGCTGAGTTTTCTTGTCCTTTGGCTGCAAGACCTCCAAGGGTTCCTCATCAGCCTTCTGGCAGCATCCTCTTCAGCCTCCAGTTCCTGCCAGAGCAGAGAAGCCTGCGATGTGGAAACCTGCGTCAGCACTTGAGGAGAACATAATAGCAAACCCCTCAATCAACCCATGCTTTGCCCTGCCTCTTTTATCTAATTTATACAGCTGCCCCATCTCACTTGCATGTGGCTATCCCAGAGAGCCTGCCGAAGCTTCACACTGCCAGTTTTCTGAAACAGCCTATATATTTCCTCTGCCTGATTACAATTCTAATAGTGGGCCATGTTCAGATACAAGGACTCCTGGGGACAGAGTGAATAGCACAAGCCACATGGCAATGGAGGAAAAACCTATCAGAGTTAGGCATCCATGCTGGCTGGCTTGGTGGAAATCTTCCCAGTCTGCCAACTTATTCCATTCAATAAACACAGGCATCAAGTAATCACTGTTCATGCTTTCTTGTACAAACAAAGGACATTCAGTTGGCCCAACCAGTCACACTGAGTGAGAACAGCCAGTCACAGATAAGCTTTTGCTGGTGAGAACATGACAAATCAAGTGTGTGCAGGTGAGAATTTTAAAGGATGAGAAGCCTAATCAACCGTTCCAACTTTAGTAGGTGAAAAATCATAAGGACCAGTCTGAGATGATAAGTAACTAGAGTCATTTCCTTTTCTTTTTAATTAGAGATGAACAGGAGACGTTAGTCACAGGGTAATCAGCCACAGACCATGTTTTCATGTGCAGGATGATCCATTCAGGGCAGTCGGCCAATCACATTGATTTTTCTACTGATATTTAAAGCCAAAGCATCCATAGCATCTTCCCCATTTAGTCCCCTGGGTTCTGTGGACAGGCGGTGCTTCTTCCCGAGTTCTCAAGATTTAAAGCTCGTTCTGGGAAGGAAATGCTGGAGCTGATGTAAGGTGCCACAAGGGCCTACGGTGAGCGACCATAGGCATAAAAGGAATCACGGCGTAAGCATAAAGACCCTCTGAATAGGTCTTTCTGGGCCTGTTTCTCCTCCAGAGGTATATGGTTTCCAGAAGCCCTGGCAGACGCCAAGCTCAAAACGAGCAGCAAACTGTAGGAGGTTCAGAAAGGGCAAGGATAACGCAGCCTGTCTTTCGTACCCTTGGACGAAGCCCAGCTTCACCTAGGAAGCCACCCCAAGTTGGATACCACTATAGCACCATGGCAGCAGAATCCTCGGGCACATCTGGAGCCACAGCCACACTTGTATGTAACAGTCCTCATTTCTATCTATGCTAAGAGCGTTGACAACACTTCAGAGAAGCCCAGTCCCACCATATTAGTGGATGGGAATGAGGGAGGAAGAGAAGGGAGATGCATCTAACTACAGAACTGGGTGCGTAAGAAATTTATTTATTTATTTATATCCTGCCTTTATTATTATTATTATAAATAATTCAAGATGATATATATACCATGTTTCCCCAAAAGTAAGACCCGGTCTCGCGAGAAGTTGAAAGATCTGACTGAACCTTTTTTTAGTCCCACGAACTCCGTTTCAGCGGGAGAGAAACGCGCCAGAGCTGGAAAGCAGGTTAGCGTTGAAATTTTTTGCTTTGGGGAGGAGAAGCGGCAGGAAACGGGGCTGCCATTTCGAGAACGGAGAAGGGAGACGCAGGGCGATGCAGGGCGGCAAGCAAGTGCTCTTCTCTGCTCTGCATCGCTGCGCAGAGCCGCTCCGCTTCCCGTTCTCCGTTCTCTCCAGTAGTGGCGATGGGAGGGCTGGCGGAGGGAGGCGACAGGGGAGGCTGGTGCCGCCTGGTCACGGCGCAAGCCACAGGAATTGGCGGAGGCGGCAGCTTGCCGCCAGACAGGTGATCTGTGGGGTGGAGCGTGAAGAAAGCCCCTCCAGCGGCGCACAGCGGCAGCGGAGCCTTTCGCCGTCACTCCCCCCTGGCTCCAAAATGGCGGAGAGGGACCAGGCCTACCCCGCCTATCCTCCGTAGGGTAGCATGGTAGTCCGGTTTGGGAGGGGAGTGAAAGGGAGCAAGGACTGCCTGGCTGGGGCTGAAGGAAGCAGGTAGGGGGCTCGTGGGGCAGCTCCACCCCCTCCCCCACCTGCCTTGTTGTTATGGCGGCGGCAGCACGATGTGCTGTGCGGCTTCCTGCCCCATTGCGGCAGCCAGGTGGGACGGAGTGGGCGGGGTCCTAATTAGGGCTTATTTTTGGAGTAGGGCTTATATTAGGCCCACCCCCCAAAATCAGGGTATGTCTTTTTTTCGGGGCGGGGTTTATTTTCGGGGAAACACGGTACTTAATACAGTATTCATTCCTCCTCTATTTTCCCCACCACAACCACCCTATGAGGCGAATTGGGCTGGAAGCGACTGACTGGCCCAAATTCACCAAGCCAGTTTTCATGCCTTGGATCCCCTCTGGCTGCTTTGAGTTCTGTTGCGCTGCACGGTCCCCCAACAACGTATTATTATCTCTTGAAATACGTATTCCACAGAGAAAATATCTTTTGCCCCAGCCTCTCTAAACTCAACTCTGCAGTTTTGAGCCGATGGATGCCTTCTGGCTCCTGAGAAGAAAGCACCTCTTCTCCCCTCCCCCCAACAGACACACACTTGCAAGTGTTTCTTATTTTTGCTGTTATTTTTCCCAGCATCTTATATGCTTGTGTTTCTCCAACATTTCACTGGGATACACCAGAGGACAAACAGCACCCACAACTCCTCACTCTCACGGCCACAGCTGCAAACAAGGCCCAGCAGATATTTCCTCAATTGTCAACAGTGGAAAAATATTAGTTCAGTCCAGTCTTCTAAGGTGGACTGGTGGAACTCCTCACCTGACTGGCTGCTGCTTCTGCAGATGGGGCCAAGTCAGCTCGAGGGTCTGAGGGACGAGGGGGTCCTCGAGGGGGTCTATCTACAGGAGAATTCCGTCGGCGGTAGAAGAGCACGTAAGCGTATCGAGTCACCACCTGGCTTTCGTCCACTGTGGTCACGGTGCTGTCGTCAAAGAGCCGCCAACCTGAACAGAGGGAGGAGAGGGATAAGCGTGGAGTCTTTCCAAGCACACAGGCTGCCTAGTTCAGAGCCCTACCTACCGCTTCTGCTCCTGCCATCTCACGTCTTTGAAAGTTATACCTCTCTTTTAACTTACACGCTCAAATTTAATTTGCGCCGTACGTATTTTGATATCGTAGTTTTGTCTTGCTATCAGAACAGCGTTCATGGGCACTGCTTTCACGGCAGTGGTGGCACGCTGGAGGAATGAGTGTTGGTCAACAACGTTGTTCAAAGGAGATGCTATTCTCACTGATCCTCCTTCTTTAAATGTATTCAGTGCAGGGAGAAATATTTAATGATGCTAAATTCCACTATCTTTTCTGACCGCGATAAACCAAGCATCAGGAGGACGACATTGCTAACGGAAGGAAGGGAGAGATAATAGCAACTCAGGGAATAGCAATTATAACCTTTCAACGATTCCTCCTTTGGTCCACTTTGGCAGTTTCTCTGATGACCAGAAGATGCTAGAACTCTACCCTAGTTCTCTAAGAGCAAGGAGGCTAAGTAACCAGATACTAGACTCTGTGCAAATTATATATGGAATAAGAACAGTCCTGCTTAGTCCTTTTCCAGCAAATAATCCTCTTTGGGGAGGGGGAAAAGTCAGTATCAATATCCTACTAAGCACATGCAATAATTAATCAGCTTTCTACCATCCATCTTCCTAATCCCCAAATGTGGAAGGAACTTTTATTGCATGTGATCTGTGAGGGCAGAGGAATTAAAAATAGCCATTCTGAACTACTGTCCAATTCCCTATTAATTTGGAGCTGGGCTGTTCTTGGCTTCTTCAAGTGGTCCTTCACTATACCAAGTTCCTTTCTCCTTTAAAGTGAATGAAGCAGGCAAAACAATACTGAAGGGCAGTGTTTCTTTCTATAATGGAGGAAGGTATCTTTGAATGTGCTGCTTCAAAGGCAGCACCAGGCTAAATACCCCAACTAAGCATTCCTCTCAATTCTGGCCCTGCCCAACACTGAATAATGTGGTATTGGCAGAATCCATTGAATCTGGGACAAATTACCTACTATTTTTTATATTTTTGTCCTCTGCCAAGAAGGTTTTTTTTTTTTCTTAAAAGTGAGAACACTCCCAGAGGAGCACACTGAAAATTCAATATTCCTCCTCTGGAAAACAGCTAAGGGCTGTCAGTGGGTGCCAGAGAACTTCTTCAATTGGAACTGAGGCCATTCCAAATTAATCTCTAAGGCTGCCTGATCTATTAACCTTTCTGTTTGCTTGATAATATGAAACAGAATAGAATTAACAAATACGCCTGGGGTCGTTTCGCTGGGCAGGCTGAGAGCAACTAATGGTGCCTCGAAGATTTATGATCCCAGTCACACCACTTACACATGGCACATTATCTCACTGAATTCTGCAGATAGGTCCATTAGATAAGGAAAAAGGACTGAACTAAAACCTAGATCTGCACTGTGCAATCTGAGGGGAGTGAGATTTGCTGTGACTTGCATCCATTGTGCAAAATTCTTGTAGAACAACAACAACAAAAAGATTTAAGGACTGGGAACAGAAAAGGAGGGTGTTTTTTCCTCCTTCAACTGGATGTGCAATCTTAAAAGTCATATGGCGTTGATCCTAGGTTTCCATGAAACCTCTAGCACAGGGGTGTCAAACTGCCAGCCCATGGGCCGGATGCATCATAGCGAAACTGTGCCCACCCTATTGCCGGCAATGGCAAAAAAGTCGCGATATGTCGCAACACGTCACGTGACGTTGCGAGTTTGACACCCCTTCTCTAGCAGGAAATGGAAAATCCCTCTTCTACATGGACTCCCTGGCTCACCTGTTGAAGGTCAGTGGACCTAAAGCCTACTCACCCACATCGCTACGTTGGCTGTTCTTGTCACTAGGCAGCCGGGCATAGGCTGTGTAATGCCCACCAATTATGCCCCCGTAGTGATTGATCACTGCATATAGGTCATACATGGGCAACTGCTGCTCATCCTTCTGGCCAATGCAGAACTTGCTCAGGTCCAAGCTCCTGAGGATAGAATAGAGCAAGTTAGACAGTTGCATACTTTGTGCCTAATTCCATTCCTATCTTTTTTTTTTCTTAGAGGCAGCCCAGTCTACCAGCTGACATTCTTTATTGAGAAAGTCTTCATTGTCTCTTTATCTGGACTTAAACTCAGATCAATACAAGCCATACAATTACAGAAGACTGAATACAGCAAGGGATTCTCAGTGGCAGCCATATATAAAAGAATTTTAAGAGTGCTGGACTGAAAAAAATATGTTCTGCTTTGAACTTACTCTCTCCTGTAAAGGAGTGGGCATTTTTGAAGAAAATCAATCTGAAATGGGTCAGGACCCTAATTCTGATTTGAATTCAGAAGGAAATAATCTTATTTTGTCAATGGTTAATGGCATATTTGCCTCTACTTTTTTTTTTTTTTAAATCCCAAATATCTTGAGTTCTATGCAGATATCTTCTTTCTTGAACAATCATGTGATCACACATGGTCTGATAATCATCCACATAGCTGAACTGAGTGCAAGTAATTATAGAATTTGGGTCTATATAGAAGAAAAGGAAGAGAGCAAAGGAGCCGTTTAAAATTTCAGTTATGGATTTAAGGAAGGAAATCTTCATTTGATAGCAACAACAACAGTAGAACCCTGCTTTTGGAAAAAACTCAGGGGGAAAAAACTCAGCTTTAACAACCAGTGTCCAAAGCCAATAAGACCCCAAGTGTGTCTCTAACCAGATTATTAATCATCCACATAATAATCCTAAGAAAAAAGAAGATGAAGGTGATGAGTTTTTGCGCTATTCCAAATGCACACCAAGCTTTTGTTTTCAGAGCAAAGACGACGGAAACAGAACCCAATGTACTTAGTGACCGATTCTGCTTCTAGAATTTCAATCAGAATTTGATTACTGTTTATGAAAGAGATTGAAAGAATCCTATCCCATTAACCAAAGTTAAGACTCCTATAATCAAGAGGTGTCTGATTCAGGCTGTTAGATTGGGGTTTCATGCTTGGCATGTTCTTGTTTAAAAGATCAGAAAACTAATGATAAAAAGGTGTAGAACACAGTGCAATAAATATGCATTTACCACTTATACAGTATTTCTATACTGCTGACTCTACAAAGACTCCTGATAGCTTATAGTATACTGAAAAAACTAAAATATAAAATAACTCATATATCTATTAAACAAAGTATGCAAATTTTTTTTTTTTTTTAAAAAAATCCATTTTCATCACTCTACTGAGGTCTCATTCAATTTGCCAACATCCCTTCCATGATTCTCAGGGTACCCCCAAAGTGGGGCTGGTCCCATTTTTGCTTTGTTCTGGTTTGGAGGAATTTTGAGAGCGAAATAGATCCATTATGTCCTGCAGTTGCAGAGACCCTGACCGTCTCTCCTTCCAAAACTAGGCAGAGATTTTATTCCACCTCAACAAGCCAGGCAAAGCTGGGGGGGGGGGGGTTGCCCTTTTCTTGCAAGGGCTGCACACTCTTGCCGTAGAGACTAAAGTACTAGAAGGGCCAATGGCCTTATTCAGCGCAGGGTTTATATGTCCTGCCCGAAGAGGAATGTCAGCATTGCACAAAGTCACTCAGATGGCTTTTTTACTTTCTGACTGTTTTGTGTACTCCGCAATCATGCTCAAACAGGGCAAGCTATGGAGTGACCAACATTACTTCTGAGGTCATTCACTTTATGAAATGTGCTCCAAAACCTCCCCATTTAATTCCTGGAGAGAGAAAAACCAAGTGGATGGGAATGATGGGAAAAATGAACTCGGCTCATTTGTTTCAAAGTGAGGAGATTTCAAACAGTAGAGAAATCGCTGCTACAGAAACAAAGAACGTTTATGTGAAGTTGTTTTTCCGGTGGGTCTTCTTTCACCAAATAAACGGTGAAAGAATATATATATATATCCCATTCCTGCAGCAGCTTTGATATACACATTGCCATCCTGTCCACAAGCTGAATCAAAGCAACAGTGCAGAGTTTAATTCAGCTCCAAAGATTAGATTTTCCTTGGCTCCTGTGGCTCAGTTACCTCAGAGGCAGACTATGGGTAGACCTTGCCTTTTTGTTAACCTTCCTCTATTCTCTTATTTCCTCCCTCTTCACGAAGGAAGCAGAGCCTTTCTCCATACAAAGGAAGATAAGAAGAGATCGCTCTCTCCTTCCTCTTGCTCAGATGGCCTTCAAGAAGAAAGGCAAGGTCTCTGTGGGCCAGAGGCAGGCAGATCCTCTTTTAAGTCTCCTTCCACATTTACTCGCCCTTCAAAATGGTGTCGTACAGCACCCAACTTCCAATACCGGAAAGATCAAATGCACAGAACCAAGGGGAAAGAGTTCACCAAAAGACTGACAATCTCTTTATGTGTTGGGTGAGTTGGTCCTGAATTTATGACAAAGCCCAAATAGGATAACCCATCCTTTGCTACTCAGAAAGGTCCTATCCGAAGAACTGCTTGGGTCTCCATGACGTTAAAGAGATGAGCAAAGCGACACACCTTGCCATAACCTCACCTGACTGGGAAATCCACCATGTCATTGATCTTATCTCTCCAAATAAAGCTGCGGAAGGAAAAGCGCTTGAGCTGTATGATGAGGATGTTGGGCAGACGCCATAACATCAGCTGCTTGGATGCCTCACGGTGCTGCTTACACTTTGGGCAGTACCTGTGGAAAACAGGGCAGGTAGAAAGATAAAGAAGGTTCCTTGATACCTCCTGCTGTTCCTGTCAAGTTAAAAGAGTTCTGGTAATCTCACTAAAGAAAACCAGCACAATGGCCCTTGGAGCACCCACCTGAAAAGAAACATGTCTAGCACTACAGAGTTTTCTAAAAAATATATATTTGTTTCTTGGGTTCTATTTGGAAGGGCTTGCTATTGGTTTCGGATAACTGGTTCATTTTTAACTCTTATAATTGTAAGAATGTGCAATCTTGATAGTGAATTCTATATTTTAGAATTTTATATATCTTGCAAATATCGTTAAGTGGTGAAGTCAAGCCAATGCTAGTACCGCAAAAAGTGTGTTGGGGGGTGAGTCTCCTGTGGACCCCAGCAAGGCCCCCTCCTTTGTGGAGCCCAAGAGTAGGAAGGGCCAAAGGTGTGGGGCCCCCCCTTTTTTGTGCATTCTGGGGTTCAGAGATGCTTAAGATGCATCCATTTCATCCCTTAAAATTCTGAGCCCATAGACCAGGGGTGTCAAACTTCACGAGGAAACCGCGCCCACCCCATTGCCGGCAATGGGGAAAAAGTTCCGATACGTTGCGCGACGTCGCGAGTTTGACATGTTTGCCATAGACCAAAACAGGCCCTGCAATGCAGTTCTTGATGTGTCACACAAAGCCTGGCGCCTCTCTCTCAAGCTGGCAGAAGTTACGCTCCCCCTCTTGATAAAGCTAATAATAAAAATTTCTAAACTCAAAAGATGATCACAACAGGCACCATTGAGTATAAGAGGCTAATTTAGTAACTGATGACAAAATCTGAACTTCTTAAATTGAAAAAAAGTTGTCCATGTTCCATCATTTAGTGAAGAACATGATGTGCCTAGGTAATTTATTCTTGACAGCTGGGTATGTCTGAGTGACAATCCCAATAATTACACTCTTTAGCAGAGCTTTCCGTCCTGCAATGCCTGAGGGAGACAGATCATAAGCCTGTCAATCCTTTTGGCAACTCTGGCTAGCATCAAGCAGAGTAACATCAGAAAGCTAGACTGGGGATGGAAGGCACAGGGTCTGATAGCCCTCCTGGATTATTTGCCAGCTAGTGCCTTGGAAAGAGGCTAGTTTTCATCTCATGGTCTGGGGGATGCCGTAGGTTCTCCTTTGTCCTCTATGCTCCTTAATGTCAATGTAAATTGCTGAGGGATGTCATCTGGAGTTTTGAGCTAAAGTGTCCTCAGTAAATGCAGGTGACAGATCGCTCGTTAATACTTAGGAACCCTGAAACATGACTCCTGAGAATAGTTTGGACTGGATGAAGGAAAACAGAAATTTTATTGTGGTGGGATTACTGGCTGAAAGAGAGGAGGCCCCTCTAGATCAGACATGTCAAACTCACGACGTCACATGACGTCGCGCAACGTATCGGAGCTTTTTCCCCATTGCCGGCAATGGGGTGGGCGCGGTTTCCCGGTGACGCGTCTGGCCCGCGGGCCGGCAGTTTGACACCCCTGCTCTAGATGAAGTAAAGAGACATTCCAGCTTGGAGTCAGTTCGGGGGAGGAAACATCTGAGGTCAAATCCTTAGGTCTATATCTGCCTGTTTCCAAGGGAAGGCAGGCAATCTGGCGAGATTCTTGTAATACAGGTGATCAGCAATAAAGTATCTCTACTCGGTCCTATTCATGGGAGTGGTTTGGGGTGTTTGCACCTGACATTAATGCAGACAAAATTGTAACGCAGAAGGAATCTCTGAAACTGAATGGAAGCATACTACTGGTTTTGGATGGGTCCCTCCACCAGGCAACTCCTCCTCCCGCCCCCCGGTCCTTGGTCTGCAGCAAGCTGTTAATTCTCTGTGCAAGTGCAGATGGTGGCAATAGCTTTGAGTGTCCTTCATGCCAGACTTTCTTTCAGTCAACTCAAAGTGCTGAACTTTTTATGCATTATGCACATTGAAACAAAGGGACACACTGCTTCCACAAACAGGCTTCACAAGACCTTCTGACCTCCCAGAGTGTCATTGAAGGTACAGAACAGAGCTTATTTTAAGGGATTTTAAGCTAACTCTGGATTTTATTCATTTCAGTCAGACTTTCCCCCAATTTGCTCTTGAGCTGGATAGAGTTAACAATATCTTTTGTGATTAAGCTGATTTTACTATATTAAGCTCTTCTTCCATTGCCAAGATTTTGCTAAATATATAGTATTAATGTGCCAGGTTTTATTGCATTATATTATGTATTTCTCTATCATTTATAAAGTGCCTAGGGGAGTTTTTAAAATTTATAAAAATATAAATGTTTATAATTTCAAAGTGTTTGACATGCTTATAAAGCATGTCAAACACTTTGAAATATAACAAAAACAATTTGTCCAAATGTCTGATTTATTAAATGAATCTGGTGACCTATAAATACTGTGATATAAACAAAGTATATCTTGCCTCTCTGTTTATGCAACACTCAAGAAGAATTATAGCAATTACAAATGCAAATTGGAAAACATAAAAAGTACTCAAAGTCAAGGCAAAATTAAAATTAATGCATTTAACATCCAAACAATTCAGCTAATAACCAAACGCTTGACAAAAGATATTAGTTTTTGCCATTTTCCTAAAGAACACTGCTTGGAGAGTGGGGGCCCGGGATACCACATGGGAAGTGCATCCTATAGATTGGTGGATATGTAAAACTACAAATTTTTATTCAAACACATACACTGATTCAGAGGATATTAAATATTAATATACAGTTGAGACCAGTCGTCTTTCTTTTGGGATTAATGGACAAACAGTTGGGAAGAAGTCATGAAACTTTGTTTTTGTATATGTTAACTGCACAGTAAGACTATTGTAGACACAAAGATGGAAAGATTCAGCATTATCCATAATGGAAGAATGCTTGATGAAGATGATGGAACTTGCTGAGATGGTCAAACTGACTTCTTCATTTAGAGAAAAGGCAACACCTACGTTTATTGCTGACTGGAAACACCCTATGGACCTTTTGTGCAAAACAGAAAAAATGAACTTATGATTTATGGTTTTGATTATTAGACAGGATAGATTATAGAGAGAAGAGAATCATAATGTAACTTTAGAGAAAGGGCAAATTTAAAATTGTACTTATAACAACTATAAGGTTGGAAGCCACTTTTTCATATCTTTTTTTTTTCTTTTCTTGCATTTTTAGCTTTTTCTCTTGATTTCTTTTTTCTTTCTTCATATTAGTCAGCATTAGGTTTTATGTTCCTTTTCAAAACTTTCAATAAAACTACATGGAAAAAAGGGAAGCATATTCCAGAGCCATATAAGAGAAGGTCCTTTCCCATGTACTAAATAGTTCAGACTTTGGCAGCATAGGGACCATCAAAAGGGCCTCTCCTACTGACCTCAGTAACTGGGCAAACTGACTGGTGGAGAGGTGGGGCCTCAAAAAGGCAGGCCCTAAATCGATGTTTCTCAACCATTGGGAACTTCTTTTTAAGATGTGTGGACTTCAACTCCCAGAATTCTCCAGCCAGGTGCTGGCTGGGGAACTCTGGAAATTGAAGTCCACACATCTTAATGTTCCTAAAGTTGAGAAACACTGTCCTAAGTTATTCAACATGTTAAACATCAGCATCAATACGTGCAATTATGCTTAACATCATATATTTCTTCTATCAGTTAGCAGTCTAGACACCATCTTTTGCACCAAATTCAATTTCCAGATGCAACTCACTGCAGTAGTTGAGATCTGATATAGCAGGGGGTTGAATCAGAAGACCTCCAAGGTCCCTTCCAACTCTATTATTCCATTATACCCAAGGTGTTTGTAGCCATCACTAAGTCTAATCACTAAGTCTAATTTGGACGAGGGGATAGATGGGGAACTCATCAAATTTGCAGATGACACCAAGCTGGCAGGAATAGCCAACACTCCAGAAGACAGGCTTAAGGTACAGAAGGACCTGGACAGACTTGAACACTGGGTGCTATCTAACAAAATGAAATTCAATGGTGAAAAAAGTAAGATTCTACATTTAGGCAAGAAAAACCAAATGTACAAGTATAATATAGTGGGTACCTTGCTCAATAGTAGTAACTGTGAGAGGGATCACGGAGTCCTAGTGGACAATCACTTAAATATGAGCTAGCAGTGTGCTGCAGCTGCCAAAAAAGCCAACACAGTGCTAGGCTGCATTAACAGAGGGATAGAATCAAGATCACGTGAAGTGTTAATACCACTTTACAATGCCTTGGTAAGGCCACACTTGGAATACTGCATCCAGTTTTGGTCACCACGATGTAAAAAAGATGTTGAGACTCTAGAAAGCATACAGAGAAGAGCAACAAAGATGATTAGAGGACTGGAGGCTAAAACATACAAGGAATGGTTGCTGGAATTGGGTACGTCTAGTTTAATGAAGAGAAGGACCGGGGGAGGGGGGGACATGATAGCCGTGTTCCAATATCTCAGGGGCTGCCACAAAGAAGAGGGAGTCAAGCTATTTTCCAAGGCGCCTGAAGGCAGGACAAGAAGCAACGGATGGAAACGAATCAAGGACAGAAGCAACCTAGAACTAAGGAGAAACTTCCTGACAGTTAGAACAATTTACCAGTGGAACAGCCTGCCTCCAGAAGCGATGAATGCTCCAACACTGAAAGTTTTTAAGAAGAGACTGGACAGCCATTTGTCTGAAATGGTATAGGGTTTCCTGCCTGAGCAGGGGGTTGGACTAGATGGCCTCCAAGATCCCTTCCAACTTTATTATTATTATTATTATTATATTATTGTTATTGTTGTTGTTGTTGTTGTTGTTATTGTTATTATTATTATTATTATTGTTATTATTATTATTATTGGAATGGTCACATTGGTATACTTGTGAAACTAGGAAACATAGGCTCCTCATCAGAGCCATCGTACCGCAGATCCAGAGCGCTGAGAATCAAGAGGTACTTTCAAAGGGCAAACCTGCTCTTTCTGTGAGAGGAAAACCCCATCTGAAACAAGCTTCCTTTGTTTCCTAAGTCCTACTTTTTCACTACGTTTAAGCAACATTCAAGGATGCACAGTGCTTCCTCGGAATCAGATGTTAATTGGAGCTTTAATCAAGGTTAATTAAAACTGTAAAAAAAAAACACCACAGCACAGGGGAGGGGATGCAACCTTAAACACCAGACTTTTAGATTTATTTGCTTCACTATCCATCAGTTTTGGAAATAGCCTTAAACAGAAACCCCACAAATCCCTTCCTTACCAGGCCTCCTCAGGGGCCAACACCTCTGGCTTGGTGAAGAGATTGAGACACTGCTCCAGGGTGAAGTGTCCTGCCCTGGCTGCTTCGCTGGCAGAGCCTGGATCCTCGACACACTCCAGCTCCTTAGACTTGATCAATACAAACTCCTTCGTCCTTTCATTATTTTTCCACACCAGGGCCAAAGAGCAGTCACTGGTCAGGTCTAGGGGAGCATCTCCTAGAAGGCAGAAAAGGTTAAGAGGTACTGTTGCTCACTCTTCCATGCTGGGCCTAAACAAGCACCCCAGAAATAATTCCAGAGGTAGCTCCCTTTTTTTCTTGCTCATACAAAGCAGAGAAAGGCACATCATGGGCATATTTTTAACACTACTCTTGTGAGTAAGAACAACTCACAAGCCTTAATATGCTGCTAGGCTACACGCTGGCTCTCCAGGATAGTGGATGGGAGAGGTTATTATGCCACTGAGGGGAGAGCAAAACAGATATCTAAAATGCAGCAAAAGGGACGCATCAAAATCCATTGTTTGTTTCCGCAACTGTACAACAAAAAACAAAAAGCTGGCAGGCAGCAGAGGAGGAGGAGGAGTAGTAAGAAGAAAGTTGGACATTCTGGCCCTCAGTATTGTGCTTTCCTGCCTGAGACTTGCGCTGGTTTGAGAAATCTTGAGGAGTATATATATATATTACATGTCTGATACTGGACAGATATTTCAACATTCTATCAGTCAGAATATTTAGGACACCAGTATTTGCTAAACTTAGGTAAGAGTTGATGAACAGCAACACTGAAGGATGAGAGCAAGGAGATACATGAGTGGTATTTCCAGCAGTTTTCAATACTTTGTATTGCATGATCTCACAATAACAAATTATATATGCTTACTTGCATTAATCATATATGCCACATATTTGCTGTAGAGGTTCATAACATTAGCATGGGACCTATAAAGTCCTGCGAGTGAGCATCCATTCATCCATCCATCCATCCATCCATCCATCCATCCATCCATCCATCCATCCATCCATCCATCCATCCATCCATCCATCCATCCATCCATCCATCCATCCATCCATCCATCCATCCATCCATCCATTCTCATTTACTTTCCAATGGTTCAATGGCAGCTTCCCTTGGCTCAAGAGACCAGATCTAGCTGATAATAATCTATGCCTGAATCTGCATGGTTCTATCTGACATGTCCCAATCAAACATTATAAAGTTGTCGTTGTCTTGGGAACATTAAGCTCTTTTAATCTGAACTCTCACCTTTATCCTCTAGTTTCTGCTCCTTGCTGGTTGCATCAATTTTATTGATGTAAAACTGAGTAACTTGAGAACTCAGCCCTTCGGCTGGATGCTGATAACCCAGAATGGCAGCTACAGGGTGGAGAGAGGGAGGGAGAGAGAGAGGGTGAGAGAGTCAGCGACACAGCACAGCTAGCCAGCTTTTCTTTCTCCTGATCCAAAACTCAAATCCCCTTCTTGTGGCCCGAGAAGCCGATAAATAGAAAACAGCATTGTTCAGCATGCCTCAGCTATGAGGACCCACACAAAATACTCAATGGCTCTGCCACAGAATCATTATTCCTCATCGTTCACTCTGAGCTCTGCCACTCAGCTGCAATTCAGCCCCCTGAAGCGTACATGGAACAAACTGTTATTCTGATCCCAACCCTCCATGTCATGCTTCAAAGGAAGACAGGAGAACCAAAGAAAACACAACGATACAAATAGCTGATGATATTGATTTTTTGGTTCCTTGAGAGTTAAGGGTCGGGGTCACACAGATTGCTTATTACCCCCGTTACCTCCACAGAGATACATAAAGAAGGAATACAAGGTAAAGCTGGATCACAGTTGTGCTGAAAAACCGTCAGGGTCCCCTTGAAATGCACATTTCAACCAAAGGGCGGCAGAGAAATCTGGGTCACTCACCTTCTGGCCTGGGGACTCTTTCATACGGCAACTCCCGTTCCATACAGCTCTCAAGCTGTGATTCTGCAGATGGCTCAGAGTAGCCTGAATCTAAGCTTAGGTCTGAGTTTCTCCCCGTGGGGACCTTGCTTCTGACTGTGCTGGCATCCCCTAATTCAGGCTGTAGCTCGGGGGCGGAGAGAGATGGCTGGGGCTCCTGCAAGAGGTGTGGGGCCCTTGCTCCATCCCCAGACTCCATGGCGCTAGTTTCAACGGTGGTAGTGGTGTTGGCAGCAGCAGACCCAACTGTAGCACAGCTATTCCTGACAGGAGGCTCTTGTTTTTCTGAAGACAGAAGAGGCAGGCCTTGCTCGGATGGCATCCTACCCACCTGGAAAGGTGGTTGGAACACACTGACTGAGTACCTGAGAAGGAGCAGTAGAGCAGCTGATCAGAATGCAGTCTTACAACACTTCCCTCCCTCCCTCCCTCCCTCTCCTCCCTCAAAGCAGCTCTTCCTGCAAAGGCAATGAGCCCAGTCTAGCCCAAGCCTACAAATGAGCCAGACAGGCACCAATGCCCAAGAATACTGCTGGCCCCGAGGTATTTTACCTTGCGTAGCCTTCCAAAAGTTGAACTAATCGTGCATAGGTGAGGCGGGACTCGGGTATGCTGATAAGAAAGGGGAAGCCAATATTCTCAGGGCGGCACAAGGTTTTGTGGTTGGACCAGTGCGTTCTCTGACACACCCTGAAAACAAAGAGACAACAAGTCTCCCATGGGGAAAAGGAACGACTCTCTTCCCATTCCCAGGCGGTCCCCGCCCCCGCCCCCCAAAAGAAGAAGGAGTCTCCGGCTTTGAGAGCAAGCAAGAGGTTAACTCACACGTTGCAATAGCCAACCCGGTAGCACCGAGTGCAGCGCTTCAACTTCTCTTCCTCCGACTGCTGTTTTTTCTGACAGGCGGCACATTTGGTGATGGGGATGCTGGTCACCTGAGGGCGCTAAGAGAAGACCACCCACTCGATAAGTCAACACACAGGCAGTCCTCCAGTGATCATCCAGGAACGGTTTGAAGTTACGATGGCGCTGAATGAAGGGACTTGTGCACGCAATTCAGGCACCTGGCAACCAGTTTGCACAGGGCCACTTGCCGCATCTCGTGGTCACTTGAACGCCAATTGCGACCCACCCTGCCTGCTTCTCACAAGCAAAGTCAATGGGAAAGGCAGCAGGGAAGGTTGCAAATCATGTGGGTAACTCTCCCCTGCCTTTCTTCACTCGTTTGCATCACACCCTCCTTTGCCCCCTTCACTCACATGCATCCTGCAACCTCTTTCCCCAGCCTTCCTGTGCTTGCACCTGCACACATATGCACACACAAGCACGTAAACACCAGGGCTCTCCTTCCCAGGTTACCCTGTGCTTGCACACAAGCATAACCCCACGTCCCCTTTCCCTGGCTTCTCTGTGCTCGCACTCATCCCACGTCCTCCTCCCAAAGCTTTCTGCACTTGCACATTCACATGCATCCATCAGTGTCCGCTTTCCCATATGCTACATTGCAGCAACTTCTTTTCCCAACACATGTGTAGCCTAGACTGGGCTTCCCTAACCCCCTCCCCCCCCACACCCATGCTTCTTACCTGGTCTCCTCCCATCCCCCATGTTGTCTTGGGTTACCTTGACAACTGGGATTGTCTGAAGGCTGAGTGACTGTACTTTATGACTGCATCGCTTAGCAATGGCAATCCGGGGTCTCAATTCCAGTTGTAATTCAGGGATTACCTGTACAAGCTTTGCAGGAAGGGAATCTGCCACGATCTCAACCCTCCTATGCGTCTGAGCATTTGAAGGAGCTTGTTCTTGGGCTGGTTCAAAAACTGCAACCTCCCCTGCCTTCTCTGACTTACATTCTACTGAGGCCACTCACTTGTTGGACCTGCAGCTCCACCACCCTCTCCTTAGCCAGCTCTGGAGAGAGCACCTCAAAGCACAGCAGAAGATCTGTGGGAGAGACGGCATCCAACGATTGGGAAGGCAGGAACATACGGTGGAAGCGATTCTTGATCACCTGATCAGAGAAAAGAATTGGGAGTCATGTCTCTGGGGAAATGGCCCCTCTCTCCCCCCCCCCCCGTTTTCACCAAACTGTTTTGCCTGAAAACTTGGCCATCACAAGAAGTTGCATGGGTGATACCATAGATGGCTGCACAGAAGACCCCTTAAATGTTGTAAACCACCCAATCACTTAGACAGTGAGAGGAGCAGTATATAAACTTGGTGAAATAAATAAAAAAATAAAAGTGAAAGTATAACAACAGCCACTACCATAAAAAAAAAAAAAATCCTCAAATGCTGTGGTTGCTCTAAACCAGGGCTTTTCAACCTGTGGTACGCGTACCACTTGTGGTACATTAACAAGTGGCAGGTGGTACGCAGCCATGCCTAGCCAAGTGTAGTGGGGGAGGGAAAGAGCCAGCACAGGCAAGGACTTACTGTGAGAGAGTCCTCTGGAGCTGCAGAGGCACGGAGGTGAGAAGGAGGGAGGGAGGGAGATGGAGAGTGGAAGGATTCTTATGTGCTTTTGTGTCTTTGAAGTTCTGGGATTTGTGCAATGTGGGCTTTGTGTTCTTAAGGAGTGTTTGGCAATTTCTATTTGGCTGATGGCTGATGGCTCCTGTTAGCTTCTATTGCTCTGCTATTGTTAGCTGTAAGTTTTGCTGCAAAGGATTTTGAAGTATTTTTCTCCTGAATGGATTTTGCCTGTAGATTCTTTTACTTATGAATGGAGCCATTTGGGGAGGCTGCCTTAGCTGGCAGCCAATACTTACTACATTTTTTTTTCTTCCTTACTTTCCTTTCTAGACAGTAGCTAATTCTTAAAGGGAAATGTGCCTTTTTAAGCTAGTTCACTCAGCAGTTTGTCTTTTCTGTTTCTGGAGGCTTTTCCTTGTTTGATGAATATATGGAAGAGAAAAAATATGGGGGGGGGGTTCAAATTCTTCCTTCAGAAGGAGGTGGGCATGAGAAAGAGGGAGGCAGGGAAGGAGGGAAGTCCTGCCTTAGCACTTGGCCACCAGCAGCCCTGCCATTAACTTTACTTGTCAAAAGGTTGCAAAAGGGGATCACATGACCCTGGGACACTGTGACCATCATAAATATGAATCAGTTGCCAAGCATCCAAATATAAATCACATGACCCTGGGCATGCTGCAGTGGTCATAAGTGTGAAAATGGTCATAAGTCATTTCAATGCAATTGCAACTTTGAACAGGGGTGTTTTTTTTGGTCATCAAGTTTTTGACACCTTGCTAGGTGGTACTCGAATATTGCCATATCCTAAAAGTGGTACAATCGGTGAAAAGGTTGAAAAGCCCTGCTCTAAACAGCAAATATACATCTGACCTGCTTGGGAGCTGCTTTAACAGGTCATTTTCAAGTAGAAGGCTGAGCTAAAGACTTTGCTAATCTGACTCCGTATCTTATATAGTTCGTGTTGCAATGTGGTAGGGTTCTGCTCAGATTTCCCTCTGCTCCCTTTTGTGGATATTACTTTCCATCCCCACTCTTGATCTTCTATATCTTTTCTCTTGGGCGGCCACCGTGCCGTGCCTGCTAAGCACGCAAAGTCCTACATTAGTAGGAGGTTGGCTAGCAATGCAAAGCCTGTGGCTGAACATATATACTCATCAGGGTTATATGGATGCCTGCAGGAGTCTTGCTGTTGCTTCCAATAAATTGATGTTCATAGGAAGCACTGCTGAGGAGAAGGCTTGTGTTGGCTGAGATTTCCATATTGCTGCCAGCACCTTTATTCCCAGAGGCCTGAGACCATCACCTGATGTGCCTTCCACAATGTATTCTCTACTGTTTTTGAGATTTTTTTTTTTTTTTGGTACTTCTGTAAAATGTAACTTCCCTATCAGGCTGATATTGCCCCTTCTTGTATAATTTCACAATGTAAGAGGATGAGTTTAGCATTAATATGCAACACTGTGCTTGTGACAGTGCTTAGGAAGTGGAGAAAAACCAGTAGATGTGGCAGGCAGAGTCTGCTTGCGGTTTAGTAAAGAGAAAAGGGAGGTAATTCCTATTCGGTCCTTTTCTTAACAACCAATATATAGGTTATCCATCTATGACATTTAAAAAATTTGTTTTTCCTTTAGATCATAAATATACTTTCAGTTTTTATTCTCTTTCCCCCATTTTAAAATAACACCATATGTAGAGCTATGTAACTACATCCAGGACTTTTGAAATTCATTGCATATACCGTATCAATATATCATATCCAAACTTGTAAGCATGGCAGAAGAACGAGAAAAGCCAACAGTTTTAATTATAATAAGGGAAATGGAGCCTACTCTTATTTGATGATTTCCTCTTATAAACAAACTCCAATAAAAGGTAAGCAACGGGACAAAGCATGAATTGATCAGGGCAGCCTTTGCTACAGTATATAATGTCATGTCATCTTAGAAAGTAAGAAAAGTCTGTGCATTTGGGTCCTAACCACAAGCCATAGAACACCTTAACAACCGGTGGAGGCAGCTGGTTACTGAAACCAATGAGGCAGCTTGATGTACAACTGAATTCTAGAGACTACTTGTCAGTCAGATTAGTAGATCTCATGAAACATTAATGATTTTCAGGACCTGCTCATGTCACCATCAATTAGATCAGAGGTCCCCAACCTTTTGGGCACCAGGGACCGCTTCCGTGGAGAGAGGTTTTTCCACGGACTGGAGGGCGTGAGGTTTTGTGTGCTGCCTGAATCTCACAGATAGGGCTTTGCTTGTTTCTGCGGACCGGTTGCTGGCATGCCGCAGCCCGGTACCGGTCCACGGACTGGGGGTTGGGGACCCTGAATTAGATAATTGAGACATGTGCTGTGAAAAGGCATGGCATCCAGAGCAAGAAAAATCTTGGAGGCTCTCTGAATACCGGGAAGACTCAATTCGTCCTTTTGGGCATCAGGGACCGGTTTCGTGGAGAGGTTTTTCCACCGACCGGAGGGGGCATTATTTTGCATGCTGCCTGCATCCCATGGATGGGGCTTTGCTTGTTTGCGCAGCCCGGTTTCTGGCATGCTGCGGCCCGGAGCCAGTCCACGGACCAGGGGCTGGGGACTCCTGCTCTACAGGAGACTGCCCCTGAAGACCACTCAGAAACTTTAACTGATCCAGAATGCAGCAGCAGACATAATAATGGGGGGTGCTAGATTTACCCATGTAACTGTTGTGCAAGAGACAATGACTTCCAGTTTCTTTCCAGGTGCAATTCCAGGTGTTACTTGAATAACCTTTAAAGCCTTATATGGTACAGGGCCAGACTATCTGTGGGACCGCCTTTCCCTAAGGACATCCACCTGCCCTACCATCTACAGCAGGGGTGTCAAACTGCCAGTCCGCGGGCCGGACGCATCACGCGGAAGCCGCATCCACCCCATTGCCGGCAATGGCAAAACTGTCCCAATACGTTGCGCAATGTCACGTGACGCCGTGAGTTTGACATGTCTGATCTATAGGGACATCTACCCCATCAGATGAGGGGCAAAGTCCCAGTCCTGTCCCTTAAATATTGCCATCTGAGGGGAGCTAGGAAGCCATGTGTTTCTATGGCAAGCCTCGGCCTGATGGAACCCTCTGCCCCCTGAGATTCAGCAGGCTTCCACCCTTTTAGCCTTCCGTAAGGCTTTGAAGAATTGGCTCCCCCCCCCCAAGCATTAGGAGAAAACTAGATAACTGCACAGTAGAATTTTGATTTGGTGCCAGGTTTTTGTGGTTTTTAATTTTTCAATTGGCTTGGTTGTATAGTTTGGATATGACTTTAAACATGTTTTTAAATGTTAACTGGGAGCTGCTCAGAGCTGGTTGCAAATGGGTAGCTGTATACATGTTTTAAATAAGTAAATAAATAGGTAAATCACCTCAGCCAAACGCAGGTTCTCAGAATTCACTCGCACACTATGGGATACGGAGTCTAGCACTTCCATGGCAGTCGAATTCTCCTTGCTGATGCTCACTAAGAACTATTGGGAGAGAGCATATATTAGGCAACATCAGTATACGCAGCCATGCTAGCGGTTCCCCCAGTTCCACTGCCCACACCTCATTTTTCAAAGTGGCAATGTTGTAACACCGCGACCCTTAGTCCGTTTCTTCGCTGCCGTTCGAATCACCTCTGGCAGCTCCCGTTCCAAGAACCAAAGAGCCCTTTTCGTATGAAATGCCATTACAGCACTCCAGGCCTACTGGAGGCAAAGCTGAGTGGCGTTTATAGCACGACACAGCTCACTTCTTGCTTTCTGTGTTATTCCGGGGAATACAGCACAGATGGAAGGAGACACGATATGGGAAGAACTTGGGAAGACACACCGCATCTTAGCCTTTCCGGCGGCCTTCCCTTCTTTGTCTCTTCTTGCCTGCTACACCTACTTTCATCCCCTAGCAGTGACAGTAACAGGTAGCTAGGAATTTGGTTTTCCGTTCTAGTGACACCTCATTAGCTACGCTGGCCATAATAATAATAATGATAATGATAATGATAATGATAATAATAATAATAATAATAATAATAATAATAATAATAATAAAGTTGGAAGGGACCTTGGAGGTCATCTAGTCCAACCCCCTGCTCAGGCAGGAAACCCTACACCATTTCAGACAAATGGCTGTCCAGTCTCTTCTTAAAAACTTCCAGTATTGGAGCATTCACCGCTTCTGGAGGCAGGTTGTTCCACTGGTTAATTGTTCTAACTGTCAGGAAGTTTCTCCTTAATTCTAGGTTGCTTCTCTCCTTGATTAGTTTCCATCCGTTGCTTCTTGTCCTGCCTTCAGGCGCCTTGGAGAATAGCTTGACTCCCTCTTCTTTGTGGCAGCCCCTGAGATATTGGAAGACTGCTATCATGTCCCCCCTCGTCCTTCTCTTCATTAAACTAGACATACCCAATTCCAGCAAACGTTCCTGATATCATGGTGCCAACGGCAGACTTTTCCCAAAGTTTCTCTTCACCAACACATCCTTCCCCTAAATTGCTGTCTCTTTGTTTTGGGATGATTTCTTTGCAGTTACCACAGCTCATCTTGGTTTTCTGGGTGCTTGCTGAGGACACAACTTTCTCCACAACTGGCATAGTGTCTGCTTTTGCTGTAGCTGTGTTCGTACAACCCACTGCCTGTTTATTATAATTTCCCTTATATCTTGAAACGTCTTCCTCAATTGTTTTTTATTATAATTTATTAATTTTTTAAAAAAACCTAATCTAAGACAACACAAGAGCGAATAAAAAAAGGGGGGGAGAAAAAAAATAGAAAGGATATTCATAAGCATCTTACCTTTGGGGCAAAATTTAAAAATAATTATAATTTATAATTACCTATTAAAACATGTCAATTCAGTTTAAGCCAGTATTAAAAGCCAGTATAAAAAGTAGGTTAATATACAATAATTAATAACTAGCTAGTATTACTCAGTTATAAAGTGAGATTCAAACGTAACAATAATTTCTGCCTAATCTGGAAAATATGGCAAGTTTTAATAAAGTATTAAAAATTGAGAATTCAAATTTTATTGGGAAAAAACAAACTTTGACTGTGATGCCAAGTCACTTATACGATTGTAATCCAAAAATAGTTTCCACAATTTATTAAATTCTTTATCAGATTTTTGTAAATATAAAATTTGTTATGACATAATTTTGCCATATCGTAATTAGCTATTCCTTACTGGAAGAGTTTGTTCATAATTTCCAGTGAGAAACATAAAGAATCCCATTACTATGTTCAAATCTAGTTTTATTTGCAGGAACATAAGGTTTAATAATATTTTATAAGAAAATAGTAGGATGGAAAGAGAAAGCCATCTTGAAAATGTGTTTCTTTCTTTCCAGTATAAATTGTTTTCCAATATTTTTGGGCTTTACAATATGAAAAAAATTATCTTATTTGATTATTTAACTACCTAATTTCACAATCAATACCCAGGTAATACACCACTGAAAGAACATCTTGCACCAATTTCCTCCAAGTGTAAGACTAATCATAAATGTGACATTTTTTCAATCGCTGGTATTCTCATTTTGCATTTCAATTCTCTAGGGACGGAGACATGCCAAAGTCACCTGTTTTTATGTTGACTTCTGGCTTAATTTTTAAGAGGTTAGGTGTTTAATTAGGTATGACAGAAACAGATCTGGGAGGAAGATCCCAGTATTAAAGCAGCTCTTTTTTTTCTTACTGTTAATTCCGCTGCCACCGCACCCTTGCTTTCTAAGTCACGGAGACATAGTTTAAATGTATAGAACTACCACTACTGAGGGGGTGCAATGGCTCAGCGCCTAAGATGTTGAGCTTGTCAGTTGGAAAGCTCTCAGCCTGGGTTCGAGACCTGAGCGCCATGTGATGGGGTGAGCTCCCGTTACTTGCCCCAGCTCCTGCCCATCTAGCAGTTTGAAAGCATGCCAATGCGAGTAGATAAATAGGTATTATTTCTGTGGGAAGGGAACAGTGTTCAATGCACGTATAGTCACACTGGACACATGACCACGGAAGTGTCTTCAGACAATGCTGGCTCCTTTGGTTAGGAAACGGAGATGAGCACTGCCTCCTAGAATCGGACACGACAATCCTTTACATTTACCATTATTCAATCTAGTTCTTTACCACTACTAAATCTGGTTGGGTTTTTCTACTGAAAAAAACTCCCTGGACATTTCAGAACTAAAGGATACCCTGAGTATCAACACTAATCCAATTTGAAGGATAAAAGATAAAAAGCTATTCCTGCTATATGTATTTTTTTCTCACCTTAACGGGTTTATTGTGGGGTTCCTTTGCAAAGTAGTAGACCGTCAGCACTTTCTGCTTCTGGGGTAGGGGGACTGGCAAGTACAGGAAGGGATCAAAAGTGATGGATACCTGCAGTAGAAAAAAAAACCCTAAGCAATAAAAGCCTTTACTGGGCATAAAATAATGTGCATCGGGAGCACTAGCAAATCTCACAGAAACGATTATTCTGGGCTTAAAGGACACCATTCAGAAGAAGGAAATAGTCTAGCAAAAGTGTTAACAAGAACAACACAGCAGAGGTTTTGCCCACCAGACAATGACATGGGAAAGGAAAACAAAGGCCAAGATTGTGCAGAATTATCAGCCTGGTTACTGACTGCATGAGCAGAACCTACCTCTGCTCCTCCCACAGCGACTAGTGGAGAATACATCCAAATAACACTCCAGGGTATCAGAAGGGAAAAGTAACCACAAAAACCATACCTTAGAGCATACAGGGCACACCAGCTTGGATTTGAACTGGCCTTGGAACAGGTCGACAATGAAAGAGTCATTCCTCATTTTGTGCCGCTGCCAGGCCTCTTCTGCAACAACCTAGCAGTGAATATCATAAAAGCCAGGATGAGAAACTTATCTTGCCAGCTCAGAACCTTCTGCGCTCCTTCTAAGCACATTCAGCAATAATGCAACAAGCATTCACCTCATCTGGCCGTCCATCTGAGTCTACCGTTTCTGTGTAGGGTTTGTTCTGGATCCGGTTCAAATCCTCGTGGAGTCCATCCAGCAGAAAAGCCATGAACTCCTGGGCATCGTGCTGGGCATAGCCCGTAAACTGGCTGGCCTTGCTGGCGACAATTGCCTGCAGAGAGATTTGGATTCATAAACAGCCAATGGTTTCTATGGGATTTGCCAGCAGGATCATGTCCTTCTCTTCCCTAAGGTGGCTAAATCAGAGGTCCATGAGAGACGTGAGTTAGTTAGAGGAACTTAAGGAATGATAACAAACACGGAACAATTAGGGTTTCCCTTGGATTAAATGGTAATTGTAAGCCATGTTTGATTCCTCCAGTCACTTTTTTCAGTTCCTGGAATCTACACCCTCCCAACTTGCATCGTGGCACTAAAATTCACCTGCAGAACACAAAACACACGAAGGCCCAACTTGTGTTTTTGAAGGGCACGTATGGAAAACATGTGGACATCAAACTTCTACAAGGCTTAATGCATCTACTTCCTTTAAACTGTCCAAATTCCTGTGATAACAAGGGGACGACAGAGGATGAGGTGGCTGGATGGAGTCACTGAAGCAGTAGGCGTGAGCTTAAATGGACTCCAGAAGATGGTAGAGGACAGGAAGGCCTGGAGGAACGTTGTCCATGGGATCGCGATGATGAGTCGGACACGACTTCGCAACTAACAACAACAACAACATTATAAAGGCTACAGTATGTGAGAAACACTAGAAGTCCTTTGGAAGTAAGTAAGCCAAGTGTTCCTCTGAATCCATTACTTGAAGTGTCCAAGATGATGCAACTTCTCAGGGGTCACCCTTGTCATTTCCCCCCCCCCCACCCGAGCACTCTATACACGGACAGAAGACATTTCTGTCAGGAATGCTTCCTAAATGGACCCACTTCGAGATTCTGGGAGAGACTTTTCTTCTGAATCCTCCCTTTTAAGTGATCAGAACAGCACTAACAGGTAGGGAAGAAAAGAAATTAAAGCACTTGGGGATGGATTGAAAGTGTTTTTGTTCCCAGAATAAAGCCCAACTCAAGGTATCTAGACCAGCCTTAAGCTTCTCGTTACATCCCAGAAGGCGAAATAAATGGATTTAGGGAATACCACACAAACGGGGTGCGCTTTGCACAGCAGGCCTTACCTTCAGCTTGGAAGGCTGGAAGGCATGGTGTGTACCTTTCCAGAGTGCCCGCAGCAGCACCGCAAAGCCAATGGCCAGGCGCCCCCCTGTTCCCAGTGGATTACTGTAATTAATTTCAGACTCGAAGGAGCGATCTAGGAGGCACATACAAGAGAAAGGGGTGAGCATCGGGGCACTTTCTCAAGGTCACCATCCTGAAAGATAAAAGATGGAGACTGACCAGAATATCTACAGAGATACCCCCCCTCTCCCTCCCTAAGTTGAGATGCGTCTTACCGTGAAAGTAGTCCCGCAACTCTCGGGTGTTGGAGAGAGACTGGATAACACTGTTCATAAAGCAGGTGTTACCCAGGTTCACCAGTCCTGTAAAGCCTGGTAGACACACCTTCTTATCCTCCTCTTCCTCCTCCTCTTCCACACTTTCGTTGCTGACAGGGCTGTGGGTTATGGGGGGGACCATACAGGTTGGCTTAGGCTGGGGGGGGGGGGGAGAAAAAGGCTTTTAGCAGTCCAGGGAATAAGGTCCTGTTTTTTTGCCAAGTTCATTTCTAGACCTTGCATTCTTGGCTCGTATCGTCATCTTTTGTCCCAGGAGAAAGAGAGCCCTCTTTCACCTTCTTAGCCCATGAAAACTGAATTCACGCCAGGTAGTGTGTAAATGTTGTTGGTCACTGACATGCAACAGGAGTGAGATCTGCATGCAAAGAAAATGGCTGCATCTGTCCAAGTGCTGAAGTTGGGGATAAGAAGAAGATGCCTCTCATCACTTGGTTTTTTAAGAACCCAAATGCAAGGCTAGATGGAACCAGTTTTGTTATTTTCCACATATTCTGAGGCTACAGGATCCCTCCACACAGAATGAAATACAGAAGGTGGTATTGTCCCACCCCACCAAAGTAAGGCACTTCTAACAACACCACAACGTTTTGCAATAGGGTCGCACCCACAATTCCAATTAGTTGTTTTTCCCTGCTTTCCCAAAATGCTGACCAGGTAAACGGACCCCTGTATTTCCTCCCATTCGCCCTCCAATAATTGGGAAATATGACACCCCAGTACTCCTCACAAGTTCTCACCGAGGGCACGAGTGGCTCCTGTTTCACAGGCATGTGGTCTGATACTGTCCGAGCTGCTACGCTATCCAGGCCACTGTCTTCTGCTCGCGGCTTTTCCTTCTCACCTGCTCGGGCCTCTTCTTTAGTGGACAAAGGGTGCTGGTTACTCCCAGGTTGGCTTTTATCCAGAGGAGTAGGGCCGGTTGACATGGCAACCTTTGCACCACCCACTGCACCTTAAAAATGGGGAAAAGTGGGCTTGTGGTTAGCAGCGGAAAGAATCAAGGGTAATTTTGCTGTTCATCCCAGGCTTTAGTGATATGGAGTGCCACAGAACCAATCCTTTGCCACAATGAAATGCATGCCAAACGTGATGGGGCGAAGAACACGCTCTAAGAAAAAATCCCTGCAGACTCTAAAGCAGACATGTCAAACTCGCGACGTCACGTGACGTCGCGCAACATATCGGAGCTTTTCCCCCATTGCCGGCAATGGGGTGGGCGCGGTTTCCCAGTGACACGTCCAGCCCGCGGGCCGGCAGTTTGACAGCCCTGCTCTAAAGTGTCAAGGTTCTTTCTCAGGTCCAATCTACAGCTGGCCATACAACGGAAACAACCCATATGGTTCTTCTCAGGGACTCCTGATCTTAATATCCTCAGCCTTAAAGGATCTCTCACTCCCGAGCGATATGTACAAGGAATTCCTACAGGGTGAGTTTTAAAAAATCCAGGTGCAGACCTCGTGTGGCAGGAGCCTCCAGGCCCCCCCAGCGCTGGCTGTGTCGTTTCTTCAAACAAATGTTAATCCGGGCTGTAGTGAAATTATATGTACATTGATCTGGCTCTATAAGGTTCCTGCAAGGCAATTCAACAAGGGAAGCAATGAGAACATCAGACACAATTGAACAGGAGAAAGAACGTACAGCTGCCCTAGGCGGCCAATAAATCCAACAAACAAACAAACAAATAAACTTCTACTTTATGGAAGAAAGGATATCAGGATTGCTGTACTTATTTCTTTATGTAGATGAGAAGCACCTTGTTTAACAGGAATAGATGCTAGAAATCTCTGGGCTGTGCGCGGTTATACATTTTCGACCAACTGAGTTTAGATTTTTTTTAAATACCGTTGTTAAATGTTAAGACAAAAAAAAAAAAAAACCTACCAAGAACTAATATTCAATAAAAAGAGCAGAAGAAAAGAGAGGACAGAGGTATAATAAAGTAAACAATAAAGAAAAATACAAAGAAAAATGACAATGACTTGTTTTACAGCAAATGTAAATAAAAGATTGAACTCTTAATTTATGGTTACAACACAACATCCATTTTTGTAATCCATTAGTAACTATTCAACCCATATATCATCAGATGATGTTCTTCCATTATGCGCAAAAAGTCCACAAGGGGCTTCCAGTTAGCATTAAAGTCAATCAATGCCTTTTCTCTAAGCCAGGCTTTCAATTTCGACAGCTGATCTGAGTTTAATCAAACTGAGTTTAGATTAATAATAGTGCTTCCTGAAGAGTCAGAAGAATAAAAATCAAGCTTGGATGAATCAATAGGTTTTAGCTGGGTTAGTAATCAAAGGCTGGTGCTTGTGTCACAGAATGGAGAAGGTGCTAGGGACCGTTTATGAAAGCAGCACCAGCCAGAATATATTACGATGGTCTCTTAAAATATATTTGCAAAAGAAAATAACAACTAGTCAAGCAAAAATAATTCAAATCTTTGATACCTGAGTTTGACTTGCCACCTGAATACTGAATGAGCGCTGCCGCCTTGGTGAAGTCGAAGGAAGTTGGCATCACTGCAAAAAGTGGCATAAATTATGTATTTTGCATTCTTTCCCTGCCCAGTAACAATTCCAGTTAACTTCTGGCTGCAGTTAAGGGGTGGGATGGGTCTCTCACCAGTAATCGCCATACCTTGTTTGGAACATTAGGGTAAAATCTTGCTCCCGAAAGTGTACACTGGACATCTCCCTGTGAATCTCCTTTACATAAACATGTACTACCATAGAATCGTTTCCTTTCTCATAGGAGTCATTCTTCACAAATGTCAGATTCACAATGGGCTCTGGTTCTAGCAAGAAAAAGATAAAGCGATAGTGATAATGGAACTATCGTAAAGAGAACTTTCCAGAGAAATCATCTTGTGATTCAAATTTATATGTGTGGTTGGTTGCCCCTGGGGATAGGCTGTGGAGGAAAGAAGTGGTTAAAACCACTGGCCGAGTTTGGAAAACACTGCATCGAAAGCTAAATTTTGCATAAATTATGACAAAACGATATAACATGATTCCGATAGGCGTGTTCCAAGAACTATGCAAAGCACTGAACCAAATTCTCCCTTCCTCCCAGTATAGACAATTGTTAAGTCCACAGGTTAGCAACACGGCACCTGCAGATGCTGCCCCACTAGGCTCCCACAAAGCAATTCTAATTCCCCAAATCAACACTAAATCAATTACTTAAAAATCAAGTTTTTAAAAATGGCTGAAATCTTGCAAAGACTATATTTTGACCATCCTTGGCTTAGCCCCCTTTCTACCACAGCTTCTGTAACTCCACTCGGTACCATCAACCTTCTAGTGAGTCATATACTTGGTACATCATGTACTATCTCCTCCTCTAATAGGCAACGTCTCCTCTCCGCTCCTCTCCTCTCTCTCTCTCTAAAAACAGAAAGCATCTCTCTTTATTGGTTGCTTGCTCAAGTATTTTAAAATCAAAGTTTAGGGACACAGGAAATGGTTTTAATATAACAGGGTTCACACACTGCACATTTTACTTCCACAATTTGTTGAATAAATCACAATTACCTGAGTTCACGTAAGAGAAACTTAAATAAATCACATTTATATCTTAGCACAATGGCTGAATCCAGACAACACAGAGAACTTATTCCACCGACTAGTAGCAGAAAGTCTCAGAAAGGCAACTTTTTCAGGTTACTGGTGAAATCAGTCATTACTGGAATCTGAAATCTTTACACAAAACAGGTGCTCTATAGTTCCCATTTAACAGCTAACAATTATTCCTGTTTTTCAGAATGCCTGTCTATCTAGTTGTCTGGGCACAGAGCTGACATCCATTTAAGCCACTAACTCAGTTTAAACAAAGCTGGGCAATCATGGTGTACCTACGTGAACATTCAGGATCTCACTCTTTACTCACCAATACTAACGGCCTCTAAAGCGTCACTGTCCTTGGACCAGACTCTCGTTTCAGGATCTCTGGGTGGCAAAGAGGAGGGGAGGCCCTCCCTGAAGGCAGGTGCAGGGTCTACTCCCTGAGAGGCTTCAACGGAACTGGCTGGTTGAGGGACTCTCTTCTCTGGAGAGGGCCCAAGCTGACTGGGCAAGGCATCTGGAGGAGGGGCCGCAGGCTGCTGCATTTCCGCGCATCCTGATTCCCTCTCCTGAACCTCAGTCTGGTAATGTAGGGAGAAATCCACAATCAGATGTAGAAGCAAGTGGGATAGAATATTTTAACTGAACTATATCAACAGATTCTCACACACGCATGACTCGTTAGAAAATACTGCTAATAGCAGAGAACTGAAATAACCTTTAACTGGAATAAGCATGATGATGCCCTCAGTCACTGTTTCACCAATAAATGCCTCAACTTGTACCACCAAATTTCCTACTAATTGCCTTTATCTTTGACCTCCTTATGAACGATCTTATTTTTAACTATTGTTTAGGGCAGGGGTAGGCAACCTTGGCTCTTTTATGACTCATGGACTTCAACTCCCAGAATTCCTGAGCCAGTCCACAAGTCATAAAAGAGCCAAGGTTGCCTACCCCTGGTTTAGGGCATTAGTTCTCTTCTACTCATAAAGAGTTTGCTCCAGTAGGAAAATGATTTCTGACAAGCAGAAAATGATAGAATGAAAGGAATGGTTGGGTGTTCTAAAGCAGGGCTTTTCAACCTGTGGTACGCGTACCACTTGTGGTACATTAACAAGTGGCAGGTGGTACGCAGCCCTGCCTAGCCAAGTGTAGTGGGGGAGGGAAAGAGCCAGCACAGGCAAGGACTTAAGTGAGAGAGTCCTCTGGAGCTGCAGTGGCTGGGGAGAGACAAAGGGCCCAGGCTCAGTTCTGGCTCACCCTCCCCCATGAGAAAGAGGGAGGAGATGGAGAGTGGAAGGATTCTTATGTGCTTTTGTGACTTTGAAGTTCTGGGATTTGTGCAATGTGGGCTTTGTGTTCTTAAGGAGTGTTTGGCAATTTCTATTTGGCTGATGGCTGATGGCTGGTGTTAGCTTCTATTGCTCTGCTATTGTTAGCTGTAAGTTTTGCTGCAAAGGATTTTGAAGTATTTTTCTCCTGAATGGATTTTGCCTGTAGATTCTTTTACTTATGAATGGAGCCATTTGGGGAGGTTGCCTTAGCCGGCAGCCAATACTTACATTTTTTCTTCTTCCTTACTTTCCTTTCTAGCCAGTAGCTAATTCTTAAAGGGGAATGTGCCTTTTTAAGCTAGTTCACTCAGCAGTTTGTCTTTTCTGTTTCTGGAGGCTTTTCCTTGTTTGATGAATATATGGAAGAGAAAAAAATATGTTTTTGTTTTTTTTCAAATTCTTCCTTCAGAAGGAGGTGGGCATGAGAAAGAGGGAGGCAGGGAAGGAGGGAAGTCCTGCCTTAGCACTTGGCCACCAGCAGCCCTGCCACTGACTTTACTTGTCAAAAGGTTGCAAAAGGGGATCACATGACCCTGGGACACTGTGACCATCATAAATAAGAATCAGTTGCCAAGCATCCAAATATAAATCACATGACCCTGGGCATGCTGCAATGGTCATAAGTGTGAAAATGGTCATAAGTCATTTCAGTGCAATGGCAACTTTGAACAGGTGTTTTTTTTTGGTCATCAGGTTTTTGACACCTTGCTAGGTGGTACTCGAATACTGCCATATCCTAAAAGTGGTACAATCGGTGAAAAGGTTGAAAAGCCCTGTTCTAAAGTACCTATCCCTGCCTTATATTCAGATTCTTGGGCAAGTTATTTATTATCCTTTTGCTTTTTGGGACTGGCTGGGCCCATGGAAGCAGTAATCTATGAATACGTCTATATTGTACCAGCACCCATATGTTTTCAAAACCCAAAACATGCCTACTGGCTACAAAATATCAGACAAAAGATTGTGCAGTAGTGGCAAGGATGCTTTCTTTTGGTGGTGGGGGAGGGGGGCGCAAAAGCTGCATTTAACCTTTGAATGGTGATGCTAAGGACTGATGACGAAAAGCCAGACCAAAAATTAAATTAAGTTCATAATTTCATTAACTAAATATATTTAATATGATGACTCTCTGTATATTTAATAACATTTATTTATTTCTAAGGGAGATCGGCAGCTAAGAAATTGAAATATAAACACACACACACACACACAAATAAATAAATCTCTTACCATTAGCTGAAAAGATTGCAGAGATTATAGATGAGAGATGTCAGAACTATCACTACTGGAAAGCCCCCCCCCCCCCAAACAAAATCCAACCCCTCACTCTACCACCATCCTGGAAGAAAGTAATTGTAAACCTCTTCAATACTGTTGCCAGGTTCTGTGACATCAGCAAGAGTCAGGCTTATAACTCCAGAGACACTTCACCTGGTATCACCCCTGAAAATTACAAATCAACAGCTATTTCTAAATGGACCCTGGAAGTTGCACCCAATATTTTGAGATGACATGTAGAGGCTTCAGTTGTTCATCCAGGGAATTAAAATCAAATACCCAGGAACATTTTTTTAATATTTGTCTGATTTGTTTTCCTTTGATGGAACTATCAAAACCATATCCACTACTACTCTCTTAAGCAAAGCTGCAGAATAGTAAAGATTATTATATAAAGCCTATCCTAATAAGCAGGATTGAAACTCAAATCCTTTGGCCACCTAATGAGAAGGAAGGACTCGCTGGAGAAGAGCCTAATGCTGGGAAAGATTGAGGGCAATAGAAGAAGGGGACGACAGAGAATGAGGTGGCTGGATGGAGTCACTGAAGCAGTAGGCGTGAGCTTAAATGGACTCCAGAAGATGGTAGAGGACAGGAAGGCCTGGAGGAACGTTGTCCATGGGGTCGCGATGGGTCGGACACGACTTCGCAACTAACAACAACAACAACAATAAGCAGGATGATAAAACTTCCCACAGCAATTAAAAATGTTGAAGCGAGGAAGCCAGTTTGAAATTTTCTTCAAGATTAAATAGAAAATCCGGGCTACAGTAATTTCCAGTCTATATTCTTCCAATGTAAAAAGAAGTCTTCTTGGCAGAAGAGCTATGAAACTAGCCCAGCGGTATTTCTGCTCTCAAAGTTAAACAATAATAACAACCTAAATCCACTGTGAGATGCTGGTTTGCAGGTTTAATACGTATCCCAATTTTTCCCTGCTAGAGGAAGCCATTTCCTCTGACATCAGGTATTCTCGATGTCTCTTTTGATGTACGGGAAAGGTCAAGGATAAACTTTTGATCTCAACCTTGGGTCAAAAGACAGCGCCCCTCGTTTCTTACCTTTAGGTCCAACTCGGCAGCCCCCTCAGCAACTCGATCAGTCCTCTGACTATCAATTATTCCAGATAGCCCAGCGTCCCCCATGCTTCTGCTGTTCCTTTCCTCCTCAGACAAGCTGGCTTTGATACACACTGCCTGGGTACCTGGGTGGATAGGGTTCCTCCCTCCTACAGTGTCATTTTTCCCCAAAATTCGCTTTGGGTTAGAAGGGTCTCGTTTGCTTCTGGTTAGCTCCACAGTACTATCAAGTTGGGGTTCTTCAGAAATTTCCCCAGCAGCAGAAAGGGCCTTCTCTTTGCCGTTCTCCTTACATGCCATTCTCTTTGGATGTTCTCTTGAACCGTCTTTGTAGCGTTTCTGGGGGGGAAATGGGCATTCAATCAAGTCCAAGACAAATATGGTGAATAAGCAACACGTTCCTATCAGACTAAGCATCATCCTGCTTACAAGAAACATATGAATGCCAGCTAAGCAGAGAATGACTATAGAGACCACTGAACTTCAAAGCAAGTGATGGATCTCTAGAGCAGTCCTACAGGGAGAAGATGGCCAGGGGGGGTGTTTCGACCCAATCTTGCTAGAGTTCAAGGTCTCAGGAAAGCATGAAGAAAATATCACAAATGGGACAAAGCTTACCGAAAGCGAAGCCCAGTTGTGCAAAGGGATCTTCTTTGGCAGCACCAACTGCAAGATATTGCTTTTCTTGAACTGGACTTTGGTGCACGAACTTTCTATCTCCTGATAGAATTCACAGCTCCACTGACGGCCATCTAAGGGAAGAGACAGGGCATAAGAGTTATTCTTTGGTGGTTAAGGAATAAGGAACATGTACCACAGCACTGCACCACTGCAGGGCAAGACAGCAATTGGCTAGCTGACCCGATGAGTTGCTGTATGAAATCACACTTATTCTGAAATAAAATAAATAGGATGGTGCCTTGCTCTCCTTGTGAAATACAAGCTTTAAAACCTTTCTCCATTGCATCATTGTGCGTTAGAAAAGAACCTCTACACAGACACTTCACTGCTATATTATGGCAAACACCATTTATTTATACTGTAAGGGAGTGAGAGGTTAACTGGAACTTCTGAAGAACAGTTAACAATTGAGCCAAGTAACTTTTGTTCCTTGAACATTGACAAATTGTTACTTTCTGTGTGTTGAATATGTTTTAATGGCAAAAATAGCGAGCATATGGCGGCTTATTTTTGTGTCTCAACAGCATACTGTTTTAATGAATGAAAATCTAAGCTTCACTGGAGCCTAACTGCTAAATTACATAAAGAAGCTGTGTTTTGTTCTTCAAATCATGAACGATCACAATTTTCTAGACTGCTTGATGATTACTACATCTCAACTTCTTCCAGAAACTTTAGAATGTCTGATCTTTATTTGCTATGATGGATTTTTTTTTTTTTAAAAGGTGTTTTTTAAGGATTCAGCTATGAAACAGCAGCTAAAAAGACTAAAATACTTTGTTATGTCTCCTCAGATTTTAATTTTAAAGATACCTAAGAATAAGATGAGATACAATAAAGCCTTGATTTCTCATCACTCCAGTTTTGTCTGCGCCAAAAAAGGGTTTTTTTTTGTATTTGAGGTTTTCTTCTTTGACAAGCTGAGGATTGTATTATCTTTTGAATCATGAGGAAAAAGACAAAAGTAAATGGGGCCAAAATAAAAACTGCATTTAAATTAAATTACAGTTAATATAAACACCTTATCGTACTTCAGACACATTATACAAAGACCTATACAAAGAAATCTATAAGGATGGGAAAGGTGAAAAGAAAGAGAAGAGGGTGAATGACAAATACATGGATTCAATCACAGTAGTGATGGGTGCATTAGAAGATCTGAAGAACCAGATTGGAACAGATTCTCCTGGAGAAAAATCTATCTAGGTGGTTGCTAAAAACCAATAGCAACCTGATGGCATATAATCAATCAACCCATATAAGTAATTTTCATTTCCCTCTTCTGTCACATTAAAAGTCACAAGTTGGCTGCAACTGCAGGTTTCAGAGAGCAGATGGAGCCCAAGGGCTTCGGGTTATATGCTGCTGTTCTAGCCAAATGGAAAACTCCTTCAATATCTCTGGCACATATATAGTGGTACCTCGGTACTCATCTTTAATTGGTTCTGGGAGGCGCAATGAGCATCAAAAATGATGAGTGTCAAACAATTTTTTCCATAGGGAATAATGAAGTGAATCATAAGGCAGCCGACATTGACAAGTTCTAGCTTGTGTATTGAGTACCAAACAAATAATGAGTACTGGGACAAAAGTTTTACGTCAAAATGCACTGAGTACCAAATTCGATGAGTTTCAAAGCAGTTGAGTACCAAGGTACCACTGTAGTGTGCAACAGTGATTCTAGGTACTCTTTACAGAGTACCTTTACAGAGTGTTTTGTATAATAAAGAATATTATTTAGAAAAGTTGTAAAAGCTCCTTTTCACAATGCTTATTTTCCTTTCCTTATTTTCCTGCTTATTAACTCATTTTTCATAACTCATTAATATCTAAAGTCATACATTGCAGGAAGAGCTAGGCAATGGCCTTTCTATCTCTGGGAGAGTTGGAAGTCCCAAATTCTTTGCATGACCCACATCAAGTGCATTAAGCTGCTCTCCCATTTTGCCCTCTTTGGGAAAGGGTTTTATTTATTTATGCTGTTGACCAGAAATGAATTTTAAAAATTACTTTTTTTAAAGGAGAAACTATTTCTTCTTTGCATGCTAATTAAGAACTCCATGAATAAGGAAGGAAAGTCTGCATTAATACCAGGTAACTTGATGACACAGCTGGTGTCTGTGAAAGACGAATCCACTTCTTCCACTTTTGGGTTCCTGCTGCCCAAATTCAGTTTCACAATAACCTCATCAGCATTCTGCTTCCAGTCAGGCTGCAGGTCTAGGAAACAAGACAATGTCAATTTCTCTTCTGTGAGTGATAAGTAGCAGCTAACTTCCCAAAAAGGGGGAAATGGAACACAAAACAGACTAGAGATAGTTAGTAACATGGTACACAAGGTGCATTTTGATCAATAATTAATGCAGAAAAATCATTGCCGCACAGAATGTTGTAACGGCAATTACATAAACATTGCAGAAAAAAGTAAAAGCCAATGTTCAATAACAGTATATTAATTAATTTATCGGAATTATTGCAACTCGATAGCCAAGTGACCCTTGTGAATCCTTGTAGCCCATCTCACAGAACAGCTACAAACTTACTAGATGTCTTTCCTAGTTTTATCTCATATATGACTGTCTACTGGTCATGGTCATGCCTTTAGGTGGCTTTTCTAGGAATCACCGCAATAACAGCAAATACTACCTCCTTTGTGCCAGAGCACAAAGTCATGTTTCCAGTCTCCAATGCCCTCCTAAGTGAAAGGGGCTGCTAGAGGTCAACACCAGACAGGACTGTGGGGTTATGGAAATCATGTACGTGAAACACTTCAAACACTGACACAAAATACTAAATATTTACTTAGCCATTGGCTCAAATCATGTGAAGATGGAATCTGTCAAGAAAGTGTGGCATCCTGATTCAATCACACCCAAACTTTGATACGGAAAAAGACAGAGATCCCTTCAATAATATCCCATAGGAAATAATTCATGGTTGAGAAAGCAGAAGATTCAGGTTCTTTTGTGCATTCGTGTCCCCTTGCCCTTAGCTGGTCTTAGAACATGCTTTCCATAGCTCATGAGAACCAGTAATAGCAACATCCCCATCTTAATCAAGCAGGGACAAATTTTATTTTTATGACTACAAATCCCCATTTCTTCTTCATGCATCTTTTAGAGCTTGCCAGCCTATTAATCTTTTAGAGCAGGGGTCCCCAACCCCTGGTCCGTGGACCGGTACCGGGCCGCAGCATGCCAACAACCGGTCCGCACAAACAAGCAAAGCCCCATCCATGGGATGCAAGCAGCACACAAAACCATGCACACTCCGGTCCGTGGAAAAACCTTTCTGCACGGAACCGGTCCCTGGTGCCCAAATGGTTGGGGACCTCTGTTCTAGAGTTTGTTAGGGAATTAATACTTATGTCAGAGAAATAAGACAACGTTAAGACAATACATGAAAACAAAGTAGGTGGCTTGAGCCTCATTTAGTTATGCATTCTTCTGACTTACCCTCCACAGATTCCCTGTGCCAAAGGGGCTCTACCAGATTCAGGCTAGCAAAAGGCTCTGGTGATCAAACAAATACAGAGATGTGCTGTTTTGCTACGAACCATGTGAACAAAGGATTTTTCTGCTTCTAACTTTGAAACAGGGCATTCGTACATTACAATTTACATTTCAACCAGAATACTTTCCTAGAACTATCCATTGCTGCCTGAATGAGGGACCTACACCGATCAAAAGGGAGGTAAAGAAAGCAACCCAGAGAAAAATTTAACAAGCCAGACAAGAGTTAAAACAGGGGTGAGGACTCTGTAATCTTCCCATTTGTTGTGGACTGAATTTATCATTAGTCCCATGGATACAAGTAGTCCTTCACTTAACAACCGATCAAGCTACCTAGACCTGGTTTTGAAGTTCTGACATTCACCCTCCCCATCGTCATGCATTTGCAGCTGATGCAGTGCCTCGCAGTCATGTGACCGTGTTTTACAGCAATTTTGCTGAAAACCAGAAGTTATTTCTGGTTTTTGGCAAAACCACAGCACAGTAAACTATGAGTTTGTCCTCACATTCATTTAACGACTGCTGCAAAAAAGCTTGCAAAATTTACTACCTTCATGACATATGACTGTAATGGGCAGACTCCATTACAGGCATATGTCGAGGACTACTTGTCCAGTTAATGAGGAGTGATGCTACCGGTAGGAGTTTTAATCCAGCCTCCACATCTCCGCCTTAAGGAATTTTCATGTTCACTGCTTATCTGACCTACAGCAACAAATGTTAGGTTTCATGTCACATTATAAAATCAACACCTTAACGGAATAATTTAGCCTCACCTCCCTCTTAATCACTGCCCAGTTACAACGAATGCACGAAAAGCGTCTGCACCACGATAAAAAGATACACTTTGAAACATGTCTCACTGGGTGGCTGATATAAGCATTATGGAGATCATAGAGCAGGGCTTGGTTAGCAGGGCTGCAGTTTGTACCAGTAACTCCGGCTTCCTCTGCAATTATTCCACCAGCCTGCTAAAAGTTGCAGTCTCATAAAGAGCACAGGCAGTACAGAGCTAGTACAATCACTCACCTGTTTCTTTTATCACATAGCTGTGAAGGAAGGCCACAAAGAGCAAAGTGGATGACTGTACATTTAGTCTACCGAATATATTCTTCCATACTTGCAATGTTTATAAATAACAATATTCTATTCGTAAGAGTAAAGCTTTCTTCCTCACAGTGGTTGTATCAACTTAACAGGAATCCAACTTTCATTAAGATAAGATGACCTTTATTGTCATTTTTTTTACTGTGGGCAACAACGGCACACATCAAAAATGAAATTCAGTTGCCCGCTCTCAAAGTGAAACACATACACGACACACACCTAAACGTACTATGTACAACATTTATCAAGTCTACGAATATAAAATTAAGCTTAAAAAAGGTAAAACTTTCCACCACGATCCTAATCATCCTGAACTGGATTTCTCTTCCTCTTTCTGCAAACTCCAGATCCAATTCCTTAGCAACACCCACTGTCCTGCACAAGGTCCTCATCCATTCTAAACGTACCCTTTTTGCCTACTTGAGAGTATCAATAACATTTTTCCCAAGGCCACAGTGATGGTTTGTACACCCCTTACTAAGCCATATTTGTCAATCGTGATTAGTGAATAAATTACAATTAGCTGGTTTTATACATTATACAGGGGGAAAAAACAAAAATGCATGATGGCTTGGTGTGCCACTTTCACTTGTACAGCTGCAATCCCTGAAATCTTTTGTTTTCTTTCTCACAACCTGTCACCACATCGTTCTTATCCTATTTCACTTGTCCGCTCTGTATTTCCAGGATTAAAACCTATTTCCCATTTAGCAGCGGAAGGGAAGCAGCAGAAAACATATCACAGAGTTGTGAGCTGCAGACTCCAAAGCCAACCTGTAATCTTATTTAATGTGGACTTTCTCCACATTAGCTTTACTAGATAACCCAGAGTTCTAACACTGATTCGGAAGAAACATTTGTGAACCCATTTTCCATACCGCAAATGACTATTTTATAGCTCTATCTTTTGTCCTTACTGACCTCCTTTCCAAAGTAAAAATCTCCAACTGTTATAACATTTCTTTATGCAGAAAAAAGTATTGTCAAAATCTACCAAGCTAAATTGCAAACTACCCTTGCGGCTAAATGCCCACCCATTCACTCATAACAAGAGCCAAGAGCCTGTGGAGCAGAGAATCCTCTGTATCTGCTGCATGTTTTCTGAATGTCCGTAGTGTACCAGGAGGTGAAATCCATTAGACCAGTGGTGGCGAACCTATGGCAACAGGTGCCAGAGGCGGCACTCAGAGCCCTCTCTGTGGGCACGCGCCCCGTCGCCCCAGTCCCAGGCCTTCAGCTGGGTTTTATAAAACCTTTTCACTTTAGGCCTCCGCCGCCGTGTGCAAAAAAAAAAAAAAAAAAAAAGGTTCAGTCAATTTCAACTTCTCACGGGGAAAAAAAAGATCTTGCAAAGTTGGAATTGATTGAACTTTTTAGTCCCACCCTGTCTGCCGTTACCACCGCAGCCACGCCCAGCCAATGGGCCACGCCCAGCCAATGGGCCACGCCCAGCCAATGGGCCACGCCCAGCCAATGGGCCACATCCACCCGGCACTCGACGATGCATACGTGGGTTTGGGGTCGCAGTTTGGGCACTCGGTCTCTAAAAGGTTCACCATCACTGCATTAGATTCTACTTACTTTGATGCAAAATAAACAAAATAACTGTTTAATGCCTGCTAACCTTGCCTGTTTCTCACCTAAAATTGCTCTAAATTGTGCACTTCCCTACCTAGCATCCAATACCTTCCTTGGCAGAATTTCCTGAATCTTTTGTTTTGTTTTGGAAAAAAAGGTTTAATTAAAACGAATAATTATGACGATAACATGCTGTGACGCTAGCTCAAGCAAAATGTCTATTTCCGATAATGCTTTGTGCCCTTAAAACTATTCTTATGAAACGGTGGTGTGGTGCGCAGCTTTATTTGGAAGTGCATCCCTCCCTCACCACTGCCCAAAGCAAAATGCAAAAACATACCAAGATGGAGAAAAACATTCATGTGTGGTGGGGAAGAGCCTCACTAGCCTGCCTGCAAATCTTTCTCCCAAATTAACTTTCATAGGGAAGAGGGGATTTGTAGGGTTGTTGTTGTTTTTTTGACAAATACAGCATCCTCTGGCACCCTCCCTCTGTTTTTACATTTCCACATTCAATTTCATACAACATAGCAACATACCAAAGTAGTGATTCTTGATCAATTGATTCATGGTAATGTTATGGTATATATTTTCTGCATGAAATCCAACTTCACTTTTTTGAGAAAAGGAAACAACATGCTTGGATTTTTTCATAATAACTGTGGCCTGCTTCAGACCTTGTGCTAAGTCAGGATTTTTTTTACCAGTTCATTAAGAAAGTGAAAACAGTCTGGTTTGTAAGTGTGAAATCATAACAGGTGGCTCATATATCACATTAAGATAAAACACATGAATTCTATTGCAACTTTGTTTTACACATGTGCAAAAGTAATAGTGGTATCTGAGGAATGAAAATGAAAACTATTCTTCCCAGCCCTAATCATAGATACTCTTGTGATTTTCTGAGCCATTGGCTCTATATCAGTGGTGGCGAACCTATGGCAACGGGTGCCAGAGGCGGCACTCAGAGCCCTCTCTGTGGGCACGTGCGCCGTCGCCCCAGTCCTTCAGCTGGGTTTTATAAAACCTTTTCACTTTAGGCCTCCGCTGCCGTGTGTCCCGAAAAAAAAAAAAAAAAGGTTCAATCAGTCAATTTCAACTTCTCACGGGGAAAAAAAAAAAAGATCTTGCAAAGTTGGAATTGATTGAACTTTTTAGTCCCACCCAGTCTGCCGTTACCACCACAGCCATGCCCACCCAATGGGCCACGCCCACTCAATTGGCCACACCCAGCCAATGGGCCACACCCACCCGGCACTCGACGATGCATAAGTGGGTTTGGGGTTGCAGTTTGGGCACTCGGTCTCTAAAAGGTTCGCCACCTCTATATGATCAATGCCAGCAAACAGCCCTCCCTCCCTCCCTTCCTTTTTGGCCACCCATCTCATGCAATGTGACTCTGGGCGGCATACAAAACAACCATAAAAACAATTTTAAAAAAATAATTATTATAAAAGGCTGAGACAGAGCATCAGATTATAAATAATAGGGCCATCTAATCAAATTACCATTCCCATGCAATCCCCAGGACTGTTGACGCAACCAAGTTTTAAGGGATTTCCAGAAGGCTGATAGACGGGGCTAGTATCACCTTAGGGGAGAGGATATTCCACAGGGCTATGCCACGGCAGGAAAGGCTCATCTGCTGGGTCCTGTCAGATGTAACTCCTTCACAGGCAGGACCTACAACACATCTGTTCTGCTGAAGCTGATGGGGTGGCCAGATGTAACCAGGAAGAAGTGTTCCTCAAATAACCCGGCCCCATGTCGTGAAGGGCTTTAAAAGTCAAAACCAGAACCCTCAATTGACCCAGAAGCAAACTGGTGACCAATGTAGGTCGCAAAACAAAGATGTAACATGTGCTGCTCCAGGGACATACACAACTGCCTGCAGCACTGCATTTTGCGGAAACTTCTGAATACTCTTCAAGGGCAGCCTTATGTACAACCTATTACAGCAGTCCATCCAGGAAGTGACTAGAGTACGAGTTGCCTCGAGCAGAGCTTCTTGATCCATAAATGGGTGCAACTACCACATGCTTTTTGAGCAGGAGTCATGAGTTCAGGAGGACCCCCAAAATGCACCTCAGGTCTGTACGGGGCAGTGCAACCCATCCATACCAAGATGGCAGAGTCTCAGAACCTTAACCCAAAACCCAGAGCCACTCAGTCTTGCCAGGGTTCAGTTAAATCCTGTTGTTCCCCCATTGCAGGCATGGCAATAAGACATCAACAGCAACCCAAAGGGGCTTTTTTCCAAAAGGCAACTGGACTTTCTTTGTTTTTTCCATGAAGATGTTTTGCTTCTCATCCAAGAAGCTTCTTCAGTTCTTGGATGAGAAGTGAAACGTCTTTAAATAAAAAACAGGTGCCTGTGAGACAGCCATGATCTAGATCAGGGGTCGGCAACGTTAAACACTCAAAGAGCCACTCTCTGTCTCTGTCTCTGTCCCTCTCTCTGCAAATGGCGGAGGCGGCTGGGAGCCGCAGGAGAAGGCTCAAAGAGCCACATGTGGCTCCGGAGCCACGGGTTGCCGACCCATGATCTAGATCAGGGCTTTTCAACCTTTTCACCGACTGTACCACTTTTAGGATATGGCAATATTCGAGTACCACCTAGCAAGGTGTCAAAAACTTGATGACCAAAAAAAAAAACCCTGTTCAAAGTTGCATTTGCACTGAAATGACTTACGACCATTTTTCACACTTATGACCATTGAAGCATGCCCAGGGTCATGTGATTTATATTTGGATGCTTGGCAACTGATTCATATTTATGATGGTCACAGTGTCCCAGGGTCATGTGATCCCCTTTTGCAACTTTTTGACAAGTAAAGTCAATGGCAGGGCTGCTGGTGGCTAAGTGCTAAGGCGGGACTTCCCTCCCTCCCTCCCTCCTTGCTTCCCTGCCTCCCTCTTTCTCATGCCCACCTCCTTCTGAAGGAAGAATTTGAACCCCTCCCCCCCCATATTTTCTCTCTTCCATATATTCATCAAACAAGGAAAAGCCTCCAGAGACAGAAAAGACAAGCTGCTGAATGAACTAGCTTAAAAAGGCACATTCCCCTTTAAGAATTAGCTACTGGCTAGAAAGGAAAGTTAAGGAGTGCAGCCAGCACTTAAGGAAGAAAAAAAATGTAAATAAGTACTGGCTGCCGGCTAAGGCAGCCTCCCCAAATGGCTCCACAGGCAAAATCCATTCAGGAGAAAAATACTTCAAAATCCCTTGCAGCAAAACTTACAGCTAACAATAGCAGAGCAATAGAAGCTAACACAAGACATGAGCCATCAGCCAAATAGAAATTGCCAAACACTCTTTAAGAACACAAAGCCCACATTGCACAAATCCCAGAACTTCAAAGTCACAAAAGCACATAAGAATCCTTCCACTCTCCATCTCCCTCCCTCCTTCTGTCTCACCTCCAGCTGATGCTACCTTTCTTCATTCCTCATGGAGGGCAACCCCTCCCCTGCTGCATTTCTTGCCTGTTTGTTGCTGCCAGCACAGGTGGCTGCCACAGCAGTTGTAGATCGGCTCATGGCCGGCCGGCTTGCTTGATGATTTCTCCTCTCCTCTCTCCCCACCCTCCTCCTTCCCCTTCGGTGCAGCTAGAGCTGACTCCACTTCCTCCCAAGGCTGCCTCTTTTTTTCTCTCTCCCTCTCCTGTCTCTGCCCCCCTCCTCCTCCTTTCTCATGGGGGAGGGTGAGCAGAAGTGAGCCTGGGGCCTTTGCCTCGCCCCAGCCAAGCTCCAGAGGACTCTCACAGTAAGTCCTTGCCTGCGCTGGCTCTTTCCCTCCCCCACTACACTTGGCTAGGCAGGGCTGCATACCACCTGCCACTTGTTAATGTACCACAAGTGGTACCACAGGTTGAAAAGCCCTGATCTAGATGATTGAGAATCTCCATAGACAACAGCAACGCTTAATTTGCCAAGGGCAGACGTATAGTAATAGTAGTAATAGTAATAGTAATAACTTTATTGTCACTTTGAATGTACACCAATCGGCATACATCAAAATGAAATTTCGTTGCATAGAGCTCTCAAAGGGTCACCACCTCCGATATACACTCCTTGTTCGTGGCCAGCTCAAGTTTCAGATCATCCATTTTAGTCTCTAGGGAGCGAACGATGGCAAACAGGACAGATGGAAACAGAGCTCCATGTGGATTAGCCCTCAAATTAGCTTGTATTCCTGCACAACAACCTCGCCTCCTTTCCTTTTTCTGATCCTGTCTCTTCCACCTTTTCCTTAAAGGGGGCTCACTCCTTTTTTTGCCCCCAAAAGCCTCTCTCCCGTCCTCTGGGCCTGCCGACAGCCTCATCAGTTCCTTTGCTCCATAAGCACCGGGACCTCTCCTCCTCTGCCACTTTGGAAATAGCCCTTATTTGCAATAGAATCTGTCGCTGGGCCAGCAGTCAGATCTTGCTGCTGGCAGAACAATTTCAAACAGCACCAACGACTTTTAACGGTCTCACCAACAGTTCCGAAACAGCTAGAAACTCGCCATGCCAGCAAAGATTGTCGGTCGTATGTTGTATGTTACCTTAGTTCCACCACATTGCTCAAACACATTAAAACCTTCCTGATCATGTGGCCTGTATCCCTTAATATCCCTCCCAAAACTTTTCACCTTCGAGAGCCAATGCAGCCGCAGCCGATCCAGGCGCCGCCATCTTAGTAAATCTGTAACTGTATTTCATCAGCATACTGATGATGCCTCAGACCATGGAGATGGATGAGCTTACCCAGCAATTTTTTAGATGTTGGAAAGGAGAGATCACCAAACCGCGTGAAACCCCACCCAGCAGAGCTGAGGGCAGGATCTTTCCTCCCCAATCACCCACTAATATCAACCCCAGAGAAAGGAGAAGAACCAGCACAATAGTGCACCACAAATCCCCATCCCTGGATCCAATTTAGGATGTCATGGTCATTTATATCAAAGGCTTTTGAGAATCCAGAGTTAAGAGGGATGCATAACCACCATCCTGCTCCTGTCAAAGGTCATCCAAAGATGTGACCAATTCCATTTCCATCCCTTATCCATCCCTCAATCCAGACTAAAAGGAGTCTGTTTCATTCTGCATTCTTTGAACATATTGTGTGACCATCTTTTCCAGCATCTTCCCTAAAAAGGGGAAGGTTTGATACTAGAAAAAAGTTGTCCACTATAGTGGGATCCAGGGGTAGCTTCTTGAAGAGGGGCAAACCAAGGCCTCCTTCAGAGGCAAAGAAACAAATCCCCCAACCAAGGAATTCACTACCACTAGAACCCCCTGGCATGATACTCCCTGGGCAGTTTTAATTAGTCAGGAGGGGCATGGGTCAAAAGAGCAGGTGGTCAAACTCAATCATGATGACCCCATCTATTTTCTCAAGCTCAACAGCTCAATTGTTCTCAGATAAACAGGGCGTCTGCCTCAGATATCTCCCTAGGTCACAGGTCGGCAACCTGCGGCTCCGGAGCCGCATGTGGCTCTTTGAGCCTTCCCCTGCGGCTCCCAGCCTCCTCTGCCATTTGCAGACAGAGACAGAGCTTGCTTCTCTCTCTCTCTCTCTCTCTTTTTTTTTTTTCTCTCTCTGTGTGAGTGTGTGTGTGTGTAAAAAAGAGAGTAGCCTCACCCTGTTCCGAAGAGCCAACAAGCATACTGGGCGAGGCTCCTCCCTTTCCTGCATCTCTGCAGGAAGCAGGAAGCAGGAAGGGCAGGAGAGAGCTAGCTAGCCCAGCTAGGCTGACTCAGGAATTCTGGGAGTTGAAGTCCATGAGTCATAAAAGAGCCGAGGTTGCCTACCCTGAGCTTGTTGCAGAACAGCTTGAAGCCAGCTTGCCAGGTGAGCAGAAGATCGGAGAGAGAGGGAGGGGGGGGGGGGGAGGGAGAGACAGAGAGACCCTTTTGACATCTAAAATGAAGATAACACTGCATATATCCTTTTTTACCTTTATTTTATGTGTGTGTGTGTGTGTGTATATGCGTGTATATATATGTGTGTGTGTGTATATATGTGTGTGTATATATATGTGTATATATATCTGTGTGTATATATATCTGTGTGTGTATATATATGTGTGCATATATGTGTGTGTGTATATATGTATGTGTATATATATGTGTGTGTATATATATGTATGTGTGTATATATATATACACACATATATATATACACATACACACATACACACACACATATATAAAGACATATTATACACACACACACACACACACACACACATATATATACCTATAATAAAGGTAAAAAAGGATATATGCAGTGTTATCTTCATTTTAGATATCAAAAGAGTTTTGCGGCTCCCAGTGTTTTGTTTTTGGTGGGAAACGGGTCCAAGTGGCTCTTTGAGTGTTTTGGGTTGCCTACCCCTGCCCTAGGTGCTGCAACCAGCAATGTCCAACTGCAATGGAATTTGGATGATTTTATTTGACAGAAGCTGAGCAAATTCTTCTGCATGACCCTGCAAGAGGGTCTCTGAGCCCCCTCTATCCAAGAAACAGGCTTCCAGGATGCCTATCTGCAGATGCAATAAGGGCACAGATGTTTTATTACTTTGGTGCCCTTGCCATCATCAGGTAGCTCTTAATAATGGCTCTTACCCGTGTTGGGTCACACTTGTCCCTTGTTTTCCTGTGAATGACAAGATCAAGAGGAGAGAGGGTGCATAGGCATGATCCTATCTAAAGACTCAACAGCCCTCCAATTCCAAATAGCAAACAAGGCCTCAGATGCAGCGTGTAGCAAACCAGTAGGAATAACCTCCAGCCCCCTCTGAAACCCCTCAGGGTCCATCAGTGCTGAGGGCGGTCTGATCTGCCTCCTTCGAGGCATATGTGACCATGACAAAGGGGGACACTAAGAGTTTCCCCATTCCAGATCATATTGCCATTGCTTGGACAGGAAATCAGATCACACCTGTGATAGGCTCTGGATGATCTGGGATAGGCCCATGGTTGTGATGGCAGTCACGAAGTCCTGAGCTACCTATGACCACAAGCTTAAAGAAGGCAGATTAAAGTCCCTAGAAGTCTGGGGAACTAGCAACAATCTCAGTTGATTCCAAGAGGCCAACTTAATGAACAAGGTCTCACATCCGGCAACCTGTGGAGCAGCCCTTGTCATCTTTGATGACAATCAATATAACTCCTTGCCAGGAGTCTTGGTTGACGCCATACCAGAACCCCAGCTGGGCACATTATAGAAAGGGCCAACCCCTCCCTTTCAGCCAGGTCTCAGTAATACATGCCACTAAATTTATAAATGCAGTAATAGATACCTACGGCTTAAATCTGTACCTTTCTTTGAGTCACTGCCAGCTGGTTTCTCGCCTTCCTTACTTTCTTGATTGGCCCGATCCTTTTGCTTCTTCTTATTAGTTGCATCGTCCATTCCCCGAGCTGCTCTCCTCTGACCAGGGACACTGGCACTGCTGGACATTTTCAGCCGTTTGGAAGAGACTAACAGCCCACCGGGGTCGGTGACAGACTCTGGGTCAGGGGTGCGGCGTTTTCTTCCCGAGCCAGCTATCTTGGCGACTCTTTGTGGTCAATCTCTCTGGCAAGGAACAAATGCCTGGAGACCTATGGAAGGATTGTCAGATTAGTATGGCAAATTTAAAAAGGGCAAAATCCTGAGCGAGTAGAAGCTACACTGAGTTTATTAAAAAAAAAAAAAAAACATAAGCAGGTTACCAGTGGATCAAACCCCTGGCCCATCTAGTCCAGCAGTGGCCAGGTAACAGCATATGGAAATTCACTAGTCTCCCAGTAAAATGGCTTTCAGAGGCAGTTCCTCTGCCATCAGAACTAGTAGCCATCGATCCCCATGACTTCCATGAATTTGTCCAACCTTTTTTTTTTTTTTAAGCCACCCAAGCTGGCAGCCAGCAGCACATCTCATGGTAAGAAAATTCCAAAATTTGTTAGGCATTGTCTTAGAAAATATTTCCTTTTGGCTGCCCTAATGATTCCAGGATTCACTTTCATTGGGTGACCTCTGGTTCTGGTGTTTTGGGCAGGGGAGAAATAGCTGGTCCTTGTCCATTTTATTCACATCATGCATAACCTCAGTCACGTCCTCTCTTATGCACCTTCTTCTAGTCTAATAATCATTCAAATGCCACAACTTTTCTTCATAGGTAAGCTATTCCAGTCCCTTGATCATCTTAGTTGCCCTTCTCTGAACCTATATTCCTTTTGAGCTACCAAAACTGCACAGAAATGGACAATGCGATCCACAACTACAACAAGCTTTTAACAGAAACCAAAGCATAATGCTTATGCTTGGGTTTTGAAGCTACTAAGCGGTAAGGACAATACTCCTTAAGGAAGGCAATATTTTAGGCCTTAGCTTGATTTAGAAATAACTGCAAAAGAATAGCACTTTGTAATGAGAATTTTGGCAGAGTATGACTACAGCCCCCACAAAAGCAGTCAACATAGAAAATCATCTTAAAGAGAGAATGCAACAGGACAAATGGGTGCCTCAGCCGTCATGAGCCAATTTGCTGTCATCTGATATCTTTCCATTATTATAGTATTAAACTCAGAGCAGCTGAATGCAAGTTAAGTTTCTACACTGGACATTGTTGTTATGAATGGGAGCAGAAGCTGGCTAAAATACACAGACACACACACACGCATCACAAAAAGTCCTTGATGTCTTTCTATTTATAGCAATCCCCTATTTTCCTCCCATTGTAGTAGAACATATTTAATATGTAAGCTACACCTTAAATATGCATCAACTTGAGACTGAACCACATCATAAATATCTCTGAAGCAGTACCCAGAGAATCTTAGCTTGCTAAGGTGGGCAATGCAGGCTTCTTGCTGAGCTCCAGGCAGACACTTGTCTAGTCCCATTCCTTGTCAGTAGAGTGCAGGCATCCTTTTAGAAAGCACAGGAATCTATTTGTCAAATGTCACTTTCAATTTCAATCTCCAGCATTTGTTCAGAACAAAGAGAAAAGAACAAGTTGCTATGTGATGAACCCAAAATAATATATCTTACTTTCCATATTTATATTGTGTTAATGTAGCTATGAAGAGTCTTCAAAGGTTATTTTCCCCCATTTTTTGCATTCTTTATGCATAATGAACAAAGAAGGAAGCCTGGGAACTGCCATTCAAATTCATGTAGTACTTCTCAAGAACTACAAGAAACAAATTATGAATTTCCTACATCAATAGGGATTGATTTCTGAGTCGCTTCAGAGCTCCCTTAACATAACTGACAACTAGTTGTCCTTATCAATTTAAACTGACAATGATAATTTTTGAAGTAATGATATTGCACATTCAATCCCAAACTAAGCAAGAAGAAATAATGCCTTGGCATTTCCGTTTAGTGGGAGGTCGTGGTTAACATGTCCAAACCATTCCCAAGGAGTCTGTGACTAAAGGCTAATAAAATGTTTAAGGCAACAGCTATAATACAGGATGCAGAAAATTTATCCTTGTCTGAACAAAAAGCAACACTGACAGAAGACGGGGACAACCCATGCTTTTTCCAAGAAATATAAGATACAGGAACCAATCAATATTTAAGGAACCAACAACAGACATCTGGTTTTTAATTTCAAATATTGATCCAACATATAAATGCAGGCTTAACATCCAGGCCTAACATGTTGTCTTCCCTGCATGGTAGAACTAAACTCCCAGAATTGCCAGCCAATTTTTTTTATAGCCTATAACACCTACCTAAATTTTAGAAGAAAAAAAATATGCTGAGGTGATCATATCATTTTTGCAAATCAGAAAAAAAATCTCCTTATGTAACAAGGAGTGCCCATTTTATTTTCAAAATACATTTCCACTTTTCATTTTCCATGACTGGAAAACACGTTTAGACAATAGGAAAATATTATGTTTCCATATACCAATCTATGAAATCTAAATTATGATATGCAGACAGGTATGCCATCAGAATTCAGGAAATGTTTATGTAACAAGTACAGCCAGATCACTTTCTTTAATGAGCCAACTTGCTTACTAGAAGGAAACAAAACAAATACAAGTAAGTTTGTTAATTAAGGTTTGCTAATTAAATCACATAAAATGAACTGTAAAAATCTTTCAAACGTATTTTTTCTAGGCTTCAGAAAGTAAATGATAAGATTTAAGGAATTTTTTTAAAGATAAGGTATAGGAAGAAGAAATCATTTGTTGTATTTTAGGAGGAGGTGACAAGTTACTAAACCTGTTCATACTTGTGATAAAGGGGGAGGTCATTCTTTTATATATTTTTTCTTTACTACATTTTTTTTTTGTTTTCTTTTTTTTTATTTACAGCACTTTCTATTTTTACTTTTCATTCTTTTTTTAAAAAAAACTAGTGTTAGTTTTTATTGTGGCAATTGCAATTGTTAGTGCAATGACTATAGAGGAAGAACGAATGCATCTAGGAATGAAGTGCAATAGCCTTAATAAAGGTTGACTTTGCCTGGCGTTAAACCCTAACTTTAGAATACAGTAACAAACACCATGCCACCTAAAAAAACAATTAAAATTTCAGAGGAACACCGCTTTCTCTTTTTGCAGCCACGGGGTTCTACAGCCCTAAATAAAACTTCAAATTCAGTAGAGAGGTTTGAGATCTGGATTTAACTTGCAATGCACGTTTCGTTAAAAGTTAGCGGTTAGGGCAGTCTTCTGGGTATCGGACCCTTTCACCAACATGAAGCAAAGGAGGTACCAAAAGCGGATTTCCCCATAGACTTCAGCATCTTCAGAGGGTTGGACTAGAAGAGCTCCAAGGTCCCTTCCAGTTCTACTCTGATTGACAGCTCCCCCGACTGGCATCCAATATACCTACCACCAGGCTCCCCTATCACTTGGCTCGTGGAGGCGCTAACTCGTGTCGTCCCAAACCCTCCTCCTCCTCCTCCTCAAGCACCTGTCAGGATCGTCCCCGAAGGACGCCTCTCGGGGCCGCTACACTTCCTCGCAGGGATGCGCAAAGGCTCTTCTGCAGCTGAGGCGCTATTGCAACGCCGGAGCGTGGACAAAAAGGGACGCTTCTACACAACAATAACAACAGGAAACCCGGGGTCGCCTCCCGCCATCTGGCACCGGGGGGGGGGTTCACGAGACTAAGCGCCCGCGTGCATGAGGTGACCTGGGGGGGGGGGAGGTCCGGGGGGGGGAGAGAGGGATTACCAGGCCACCAGCCGCGCGAGGGAGGCTGAGCGCCTTTAAAGGGACAACCGGCCAAGCGGAGGCGCGTCTCGCAAGCGGGGAAAAGGGATTCCCGCCGGGCCTCCCACTCTCGCCCGCGGAAGTCTCGCGCCAGCGCCCCTCGTCCCCATAGAAACCCCTCCCGGTTTAAGGGCCCCTCCGCGGACTCCCAGGCCCCGCCCTCCGCCTCTCGTTCCCAAGTCCCCTCCCCTCCCTGACAGACCCCGCTCCGGCCCGGGTCACTCACCGGCCCCCTCCCCCTGCAGGCCCCGGCGACTCTCCGCCCCCCGCGCTTGGTTTGGTTTGGTTTCGTTTGGAAACGAAGTTCCGAACGGGCGAGACTCAGGAGGAGCCAGGCCCGGGCCCGTGACGTGTTTCCGGAAACCGGTACCGCCGCAACCACGTGACACGGAGGAGGGAGGAGGCGGCGGCTACGACGGCGCGCGGAGAGGTGCCCCCCTTCCTACCTCCCCCCAGTCAACCCAGCATCACGTGAGCCCGCGAATGGTGCTCGCGGTCGGTGCAGAGGAGAAGAAGGAAAGGAAGGGCAAAAGAACGCCTCCGCCTTCGTGACGTCATGGTGGGCTCCCATGGCAACCGCTCTTGTTAGGAGAGGGTTGGTAACACAAAGCCTTAATTTACCTCGGGTGTTGAATGCAGCAACTGGTCCGACCTGGTAGCGTAATATAATGCGGAATTGAAATTCAGTGACCGATTTTCTGTTAACGTTGCTATCCCGACAGACGAGGCCACTGTTGTTGTTTCTTTTTTCGCAAGTACTTTTATTAAAGATCACAATATTTTTTTTAAAAAAACACAATACAAACTAAAAGAAAAACAGTAAAAAAAAAAGGTGCGAAGGAGAAGAAAAGGCAAGAGGTAAAGAATAGGAAAAAGAAAAGAAAAAATAAAAGTAAGAATATAGTAAAGAAAAAGAAAAGTACATAAAGAAATGACTCCCAATCTTCACCATTACAAATATAAACAATTTTAGTCACTTTTCACTTCCTCTTAAATTACAATAGATGATCTTCCCATCTCTTTATCTATAAACAAACTCATAATAAAGCATTTCAATCCTGGTGTCAGCAACAGGCCATGAAAGGTTACCAGAAATAACAGCATAAGTAAACCGTTACATTCCTACCTTTTACTTCTAATAGTATTAATCTTCAGTACATTCAAATAAGGTAATAGAAATGACAGCCAATATTTTTTATAGCCTATGTCAGGGGTCTTCAAACTTGGCCGTTTTATGACTTGTGGACTTCGACTCCCAGAATTCCTCAGCCAGGCACGCTGGCTGAGGAATTCTGGGAGTCGAAGTCCACAAGTCATAAAAGGGCCAAGTTTGAAGACCCCTGGCCTATGTAGTACTTGACAGTACAGAAAACACTGAGAAGGCAAGCCGCTAAAATATAAATGTAGAGTGAATCCCACTCCTTACCAAGAGTATTGATGTTTGGTTTAGGTCAGGGGTAGGCAACCTTGGCTCTTTAATGACTCGTGGACTTCAACTCCCAGAATTCCTGAGCCAGCATGGCTGGCTCAGGAATTCTGGGAGTTGAAGTCCACGAGTCATAAAAGAGCCAAGGTTGCCTACCCCTGGTTTAGGTAATGAAACGTCTGCAAGAAAACAACCAAGCTCAGGGAGTACCAAGGACCAATGTAATAGAAATTTTGTCCCTTCACATGAGATTTTTCAAAGTTTTAATGCCTCTTTTGTAAGACCAGTATAGGAAAATTATCCAAGTCACTCTCTTGGTGTATTATGTGCATGTCCCTTTTAATTACTAAACCATTGGCCCATTTCTTTTATATGTGCAGTGTAAAAATTTATTATTATTATTATTATTATTATTATTATTATTATTATTATTTATTATTATTATTAATAACAATAATAATAATAATATCATTCTTGTAATCTGTGTTATGTAAATCCAGTTTCAACTCAAGTCTCTGTCTTGTGAGATAAAAAATTTTCCTCTTCTATAATGTCTTTTGACACGCCCTCCCTAGACATTAATCAGCCCCTTGAATAGTCCCATCAAACTTTGGTGGTCAATACTGAGCTGGGCTGGATGGAGCAAAACATATATAAGTTTATAGTGGGATGATGGTAGCAAATACTGTGTGGTTGCCATATCTTCACTTAATCTTGTTGAGTTCATACTTTTTCCTCTTCCATGACTTCATATAGTGATCAGCTAGTACCTGAGAAAATAGAAGTACTATTCAAATAATCTTGATACGTTGGAGGGAAAGACTAAAAGGGATGCAGGGACACGGTAAAATTTAACAGAGGAAAAGGTGAATGCATAGGTATAGGATAGGAGATACCCGGCATGGTAATGCAGAAAATGTTGATATAGGGCTGTGAGGATAACCTTGAGAAACAGGAAGAAGAGTTGCAACTGAGATTCTGTTACTGTAACCTTATAATAAAAACATTAGCTTTCACAACTTTGGTTTCCTGGTCTAGAATAGATTACCTCAAAGGGTTGAGTCTTGGAATAGTAGTTGGTTGCAAATAAATTAGCCAGCAGTGTGATATGCCAGCTTAAAAAGCAAGTACAATTTTAAGCAGCATCAACAGGAAATATACTGTCTAAAATCACAGGAAGTAATTTTTCAACCCTCTTCTACATTATTCACCTTGCATACTGTAGAAACAGCAAAGAAATGTGTGCAGCTCAAGGTTCAAATGTTGTACTGATTCTTACATACTTGTTGATTTCTGGATGTTTATTAAGGGAAGATGTATTCAGGACTATTTGCTTCCAATAGTTTGTTATTATAACATTTTAATTCAAGCCAAATCCAAGATTGCAAGAAAATTCCTGGGATTCTGATAGACCAGCCATTAACAGATACAGAGAGATAAAAAGCCAGCAAACAACCTTGTATCAAAGCACTGACAATGTTACTCAGCTTGGTCATGAAACGTTTGCAGGAAGACATTCAAGCTCAGTAAAGACCAGGATCCCAACACTTGAATCCTGTATCCAATTCTGGATAGCACAATTTAAAAACAAGCTGTGAAAAGAGATTGAAGGAGGTTGTTATGCTTAGCCTTGGGAAAAGAGAACTGAGTAGGGACACAACTGCATTCTTCAAATACTGGAAATAGTATTATATATCACACAGAAGGTTCTTCATTATAGAGTGCAGGACATAGAATAAAGGATTTCAATCACAGGGAGGTAGATCCTGATTGCATGTTTGGAAAACAAATATTCTTAAAAGAAGCAGCAATTACTCAAGGTAGTTGTGAGGGGGCTCCCTCACATCTGATGCTTTTAGTACGAAGCTATGCAGCCATCTGTCAGGAATGCTGTGATTTGGATTCAACCTGGTAAGAGGTTGAACTCAGTGGATTAAGTGCCCTCTTCTAACCCTGTGATTCTGTTAGTATCTGCTTAGTTGAAAGCTAGGCGAGCCTTTTATGTACCAGATAGCTTAACACTCAGTATAAGTCCCAGGGTCCCTGTGAAACTCCTGATTATTTAGGTTTCTGTCCTAGTTATGAGGCAAAGGGCAATTCCATGTTCCAAGAAGTGCAGTTATATATAGCTGTATCATCTATTAAAATAATTGATCAAATATGTATCTTTTACATTATCTATCTATCTATCTATCTACTATCCATCCATCCATCCATTCATCCACCATCTATCTATCCTTATTACTATTCTTCTAAAGTCTATTGTTGCTGCCAGCATTCAACTAGACAGCTCTTAATCAGAATTTGATGGGTTATGGAAAAATTCTAGTAGTTTGAATGTCATGGATTTAGGCAGTACAAACCACAAGGTAAATGGCTGAAATCCAGGACACAATTATTTTCCTGAGCTTTTAGAGGAATTTAGAAGTGGCAGGTTCTTTGCTTTTGAAAATATTACTAGACCACCCGTGACCACTTCGGTCATCATTTCAGGGATATTTCCTTACTGGATTCCTCAATGCTTTCAACAATGGCAGAGCTTCCAATGTACTTGAAAAGTTCCTAAAAATTCAGGGAGATATTTAGATATGTACCTGTCTTGAACTGATCTGTATAGCACAAACTAGAAATGTTTTATGACATTTTGTACTGTGTCATAAAATGCTTATGATAATTTTTGTCATTAAAATGTTTTATAAAATCTGCCAAATTTCAATTCCACAGGAGACATGGGTCCCAGATTTTTGACACATTCTGCAAGTTAGCCCATTTGAGGTACCTTGGTTGAAAAGGTTTTGCCCTATGTTCACTCTTTCACCCCTATTTTGCAAGTGTGCATAGCAATTTTCATGTTTCCTACTCAGAAAAGCAGAACATTGGTGCCCATTTTTGGCAATGGCTGTAGAAAAGGAGGGTTCAGTCCCTAATCATTCAGCCCAAAAGCAGACTTTACAATCCCGGCCCTGCTCTACTTGCATCATTGCCCTGCTTAACACTGCTGTGCCTCCTGCATGAAAAAGCTACCTGCCTCTTCTTTAGACAAAGAGGAAAACAACATTCAAACCATTCCTTTCACTTCTCCTTTCCTTTTGTTTCACAAACAACATTTTGTGCTATCTAGTTATTTTCTAATTATCCACAAGGGGATTAGTATTTAGTGATGAACTGTTGGAATCTACACATTACTTCCTATCATTTTGTAACTTGGGGATTATTTCTGACACAAGGCTTTTAAGCATACCCTGCATTGATCCATGAAATCTGAAACTCTTGAACACGCTGGGATGTTTTGGGACATTGTACAATAAATTACTAAAATAAAGGGCATGTAGCAAAATGAGAAATGAAGATTTACTAGAAAGAGAAGACTGTAACTCTGGGTACAAATCTTTAAAAGGATTTCTGATAAACAGCCTTCTATTGTAAAATAAAAATAAAAATACAACCCTGGAATTAAATGAAATTCTACTCCTCTGTTTGCTTTTAAGGTATGGTTCTCAGTGATAGGTTCGCATAGAACACTTTGCTGTGCTTTTTAACTATGATTTGATGAATCAATTAACAGGGCTTATACCTTAAGCCATAACCAATGATTTACAAACCCTAGTGGTTGGGTTTTCTCAGAACAGCTGAACCAAAATTCAACTGCATTATGGCCCGAGCCCAACGCATGAGCCCAGTGGGTGTGATTGTTTTTATTATCTGTGTTAAGAGTGTCTATAGGCAGGGCTTTTTTTGTCATAGAACGCCCAGAACGGAGTTCCGGCACCATTTTTTGGATGGAACCTTGTAGGGTAGGCAAGGCGGGTTGTATGGCGTGTGAGAGTTCCGGCACTTTTTTTTTTTTTTTTTTACAAAAAAAGCACTGTCTATAGGCTATGTTAAACAAAGTCAAGATGATGGCTCTGTTACTGTAATCAATGCAACACACATAAAAACAGACAGGCTTTTAGAATACAGAATACCAGTTGGAAGGGGCTTTGGGGGGGGTCTTCTAGTCCAATCCCCTGCTCAAGCAGGAGACCCTATACTATTCTGGACAAATGGCTGTCCAATCTCTTCTTAAAAATCTCCAGTGTTGGAGCACCCACAACTTCTGAAGTCAAGCCATTCTACTGATTGTTCTGTCAGGAAATTTCTCCTTAATTTTAGATTGGATCCCTGTTTGATAATTTCCCATCCATTGCTTCTTGTCTTGCCCTCAGGTGCTTTGGAGAATAGGTTGTCCCCTTCTTCTTTGTGATAGCCTCTCAAATTTTGGAAGACTGCTATTATGTCACCCGTAGTCCTTCTCTTCGTTAGACTAGACATACCCAGTTCTTGCAACACATTCATTATATGGTTCTTCAGATGTTTTAGCCTCCAGTCCCCGATTTTTGTTGCTCTTCTCTGCACTCTTTCTAAAGTCTCAACATCTTTTATTATGACCAGACTTGGACACAATATTCCAAGTGTGGTCTTACAAAGGCACTTGATTCAAACATTACAGTTACCATCTTGACTTTTTTGATACCCTATAGACACCTCTGATCTCTGGTCACAGGCATGACCATACCATATTTAAAGATCCAGCTGAATTTTATCTTTAGAAGCAAAATGCTTTCGTTTTTCCTGAGTAGGTTTGTTGCATTGACTTCATTCTGGTATGAAGAAGTGGATCTACACTTACAGAAAAATATGAAGGCGTATTCTTCCCCCCCCCCCTTATGTTCACAAAATTGTTTCCAGAATGCAAAATTAAAATAAATATTGGAGGAAAAGTCTTTCAATGACTATTAGCCAGGGTCGCTTTATACAGGCTTCAGCTTTAGGAACAATGTGCCCCTGGATGCCAGTTGCTTGACAAAAATAGTTGTTGCTTCACGTCTTTTTTTGTGGATTTCTCGGAAACTAATCTGATCTAGCTAGGCTTTTAGAAGGATGCTTCTTCTGCATCAAAGCTGTAATTGCTTTCCTATTGCTACCGTCTCTCTCACTGTTGCCTGGTTTCTGCCCTTCGGGACCATTTCCAATTTTGGATAATGGCCATGTTTGACATTTCAATATCAACATCTCTGCAATATCTTGCATCAATTCTACCCAGCTCTTAACTATCTGAACCAGCATTTCTCATCCTCAGCAACTTTTAAGATGTGTGGACTTCAATTCCCAGAATTCCTCAGCCAGAATTCTGCCTGGGGAATTCTGGGAGTTGAAGTCCACACATCTTAAAAGTCGCTAAGGTTGAGAAACACTGGTCTAAACTAATAGTGCCAGCATTTTCTAGCTTCTAATTTCTGCTTTAAACAGACAAAAGAAAACAAGGTAAGGTTGCAAAAAGCACTGCCACTTTGGGTCTTTATTTTCCCACAAATGTTAAGCCACTCCGGTTGGGGCAGGTCATGTGAAACTTAAACACCAGTGTTAACTACCTTATCCGATCCTTCTTTCTTTTAGCCTGCAAGCTTTGAAAGGAGAGCCCTACATTACCATGTGTGAAACACTGAAAATAAGAATAGCATAAAAAACAACAACAGAGAAGCTTTAAATACTGCCAGACTGACTTTCCCAGGGCAGGATGTTAGCAGTCTCACAAGGAAGTCACGGGGCAGTGTTGTGTTTTGTGATACAATGGAGGTTGTGAGCAGGGTGATGCTGATATATCAAGAGATGCTGAGAAGGAATGGCTGTAAGAATCAGTGCTCCGTGTAGTAGTTGGAGCTGGGCCATGCTAAGCCGAAAAGCGGTGCTGCTTTAAGCACATGGAACGGGGGTAATAAGTGGGAGCATATGATGGGGAATCATTGGCAAGTGTTGTAGATTTGGATTTGCTCATTGATGTCTTTTAAGATGCTTCTCATCTTGGCTTCCAGCCCATCCAGCTGGGCTGCCTTCACTTGTAGCAGCCTCTCATTCTCTTCATAGGTTTCTTCCAGCTCTGAGTAACGGAGGAGGGGAAAAAGGGGTTAAAGATAGAGACATTCAAACAGTATACAGAAAAAAAAAAATCTTCACTCACGGTGCATGCAGAGTTCTGAATCTAGTATCCAAACTGCTAGCTCTACGTTAACTTTGTCTGAAAATCCAGGCAAAAAGCCTGCAGTGGGCATTCATTGCCTCTACCCGAGGTACAGATAGTCCTTGACTTACAACTACAGTTGAGCCCAACATTTCTGTTGCTAAACAAGGCCATTGCTAAGTGAGTCACGATCTATTTGATCCCTTTTCTAGCCGTGGTTGTTAAGTGAATCATGGCAGTCGTTAAGCGGATCCAGTTTCCCTCATTTACTTTGCTTGTCAGAAGCTGGCTGGGGAGTCTCCAATGGCTGGAGACCCAGGGACACATTCAAAGCGTAAATCCGCGTCGTTTATTCCGATGCAGACGCAGAGAGTGAGAGGTCTTAGGCACTTACTGCTCAGCCGCCGTAGTTTTTCGTGAGCATCGCGCAGAAGTCCTTTGGCCTCATCTCGCAGGTGCTCTGCTTTCTTTCGGGCCCCCACTACATGCTGGGCTTTTCGCTCCACCAACTCCTGCATGGTGCGGTATTGATCACCCAACGGTCCTTGCAGTACCTGCAGAAAACACCAGCAGGCAATAGAGGTAGTGCTCGACTTACAAGTTATAATTGAGCCTCGCAAGTATGGTTGTTAAGTCGGTTGTAAAGCGGGTCACCACATGCCTGGGCCCCTTTTACAACCTTTTTTTGGGAGGGTCATTCAGCGAACGCAGAGGTCATAAAGTAAATGCTCCAGCGACTCATCAAACGTTGTGGTTGGGTTGCTAAGTGAACCCACTGTTTGCTATATAGGCTGGTTTTTGGTGAAAAACGGAAGCAAACGCCAGGAACGAGGGAGTGAAGAGATGATCTTGCCTCTTGGACTTTTGATTTTTTTAAAGGGTCTTCCAATTGAAAGATTTCATGTAAATAAGATGCTACGCAAGAGAGGCTGGTGGCTATGAACAGGATGGAGTTCTGAAGCTTTCCAGAGCAGTGTTTCTCAACCTTGGCCACTTGGAAGTGTGTGGACTTCAATTCCCAGAATTCCCCAGCCAGCATGTTGGCTGCAGAATTCGGGATGTTAAAGTCCAAACACCTTAAAGCTGCCAAAGTTGAGAAACACTGTTCCAGAGGAACAGAGGATGCTGAGAGTTGTAGTTTTTCAGATATTGATGAAATATAACTTCCCCATCAATGGCACACACACCCATGCAATTCCTAATAAAAATTCATTTTTAGGGATGATGACATCTTGGCACTGGCCATTGACACAATTAAAAGTATTAAGAGCCATGGTGGAGCCATGGTTAAAATGCAGTATGGCAGGCAAAAATCTGCTCACAGCTTGGAGTTTGATCCTGAAAGAGCTCAGGGTTGTTTCAGCCTTCCGTCCTTCCGAGATCGGTAATATGAGGACCCAAATTGTTAGGGGCAATATGCAAATAATGCTTACATTGTAAACTGCCCAGAGAGTGCTATAAAGCACTATGAGGCAGTATACAAGTCTAAATGCTATTGCTATTTTTGCTACCAGCTTCATAGGTTAGCATCTGATCACTAACCAGCTGACCATTTCACGGTTCTGAGGGAAAATCATTGTGAGAACAAACTGCAATAAAGTTTAGATAACACCTGATAAAATACAGGCAACTTGTGTGTTACAGTTATCTTGGAGCGTGTCAGTCCGGACGTATTTGTAGTAATTCACTTGAAATCGGAATAAAATTAGCAAGCTTGAATCTCTGAAGAGACCGAGACAAAGATGAAATACAGTGAATCGATGAAGATTATATTATGTCCTAAACAAAGAAGCAAGGAGGGTATCATTTTTAATGAGAAATGTCTGATTTGGGTTCTTTGTTATGAACTCCCTGATCTGTATGAAAAGGGCACAAATATTTTAGAACTAAAAGTAACCAGTTAAGACTTCAACAGGCTGAGTTATGGCTCTGGACCCCACAGCCAAGCAAAGTAAAGATATTTAAAATCCCAAGCAATTGTTCCTACCTGTTCAGCTTCCTCAGCTCGGTTCTTGGCAGCACTGGCTGTCTCTTCTGCTCGTGTGGCTGTCAAGATGTTGTTGGCCCGCTTCATCTTGAGAACATCCACCTGCCTGTCAAGATGGCCCACCCGTTTCTTGGCTGCAGCCAACTCAACCTCAGCATTTGCAGTCTTCCTGTTAATCTGGTGGAATAAGGTAGATAAGAGGGGGGACAGGAAAAATGTGCATGGAGGTCCACGTGGTGGAAACATCTGCATGTCCAATCTAGGCTGCTTGCCAATCCTGAGGGAGTCCCTGGTTCACCAAGGAGCTCCAGGAGATGAAGTGGCAGAAGTGACACTTAGATACAAGAAGTGAACTCAGCCAAACATAGATACAAGCCTATAAAATGGTGATAAGGTGAAGGGCTTGTATTTCACCTCACTGTGTTGGTGTGCATTTGGCCAGTAGTCTTGTTTGGGGGGAGGGGAGAAATTCCCTCTTGGAGAGAAATGAGGCAGAAAACCGGCCCTAGGTCACTTTTTTCAGTGCTGTTGTAAACTTCAAATGGTCACTAAACAAATGGTTGTAAGTTGAGGGCCACCTATAATGCTATATTGCAAACCTGGAACAGCCAGCATTTTGGCTGACATGGATAGGAATCTGGAAGACGTATTTAGGCTTCAATAGGTCCTTCACTGATTCATTATATCAAATTGGTGTGGGCTCTTAGTGGCCATACAGGCTGATTCTCCAGGACAATCTGTCCACAACCTGGTCCATCAGGTCTTTCAGTGGTGTACCTATCACCACTGTAATCAAGTCCATCCATTTTGCTGCTGGTTCTCATCTTTTTCCTTTTCATCTTTCCCAGCCATAATCTGAGCTTGGTCATATGTGCCTCCAGAGGAAATTGAAATTGATATGTTCAATGATACATTCATTCACTTTCTGGGCTATCCATGGTGTTCTCAGGAACCTTTTGATGTTGTAAGCCAGAGGTCCCCAACCCGTGGGCCATGGCCCACTACTGGTCCGTGGCCTGGTCCGTAGCATTCACCCCCCCCACTTGCACTAGCATCGCCCCGAGGATCGCGCGGGCACTAGCATCGCCATGAGGGTCACGCAGGCACTAGCGTCACTGTGAGGGTTGCCACTAGGTCGCCCCAAGAGTCACGCAGGTGCTAGTGTCGCTGCAAGGGTTGCAGGCGCTAGCATCACCGTGATCGTCTCACATGCGCTCACGGCCCCGTTTGCGTTATGCGCATGCTCGCAGTCCTGTTTGCGGTATGTGCGTGCGGCTCCGTTCGCATGTGCGCATGTGCACGTACAGGCACCTGCCCCTCCCTTTCCTTCCAGGCCGCCAACCAAGAAAGGTTGGGGATCTCTGATGTAAGCCACCCAGAGTCTCCTTGAGGCAAGATGGGGGGGGGGCAAATAAATGTAATACATAAAATCTTTTCCAACCAGGGAATTCAAAAGTGCTAAGACACAAAGCATGATTAAGCCACAATACCAAGGCAAAATACAAAATGGCTACATAGCTAGAGAGAACTATGCAAGCATATTTAGTGTTGCTTCACAGGCTAAAAGCAAATATATTAAACTGCTGTCAGGATGTGTTCTCGGTTTCAGGAAAGTGATCTGGAAGTTTGATTGGTTGCCCTCAGGCCTTGAAACCTTTCTTTCAAAAACTTCCAGAGCCGCCAGGTTGCACTGCCAAAATCTGATGGTAAACTGCTGAGCGGCAAATTTGATGGTGAAGTGCTGAGCAACAGTGGCGCAATTCCATGTCAATTTTCATCAGGGAATAAACAGAAAAGCTTGATGTGTTAAAGAGACCTGGATGTGCAAAATCACAAAGTAGAAAAACTAAATGATGCTCTTCAGTGTCATCCTTAATCGTTCTGCCAGTAATCGTTGTGGTAGACGTTACTGTAACCACAGGAGAGGTATTTACACTAGGTCAGGGGTCAGCAACCTTAAACACTCAAAGAGCCACTTGGACCTGTTTCCCAGAGAAAACACTGGGAGCCGCAAAACTTGCGCGCGCGCGCACGTGGGAGGAGGGGAGCTTGATTGAAGAGTTTAATTAAAAAGAAATAGAGGCTGCTGTGCATGAGTTCTCTCTCTCTCTCTCTCCCTCTCTCCGATCTTCTGCTCACCTGGCAAGCTGGCTTCACGCTGTTCTCTGACAAGCTGACACACATTCTTATTGGGCTGGCTCTCTCCTGCCCTTGGTCTGCCAGTCCTCTTCCCCCACTCAGTGTGAGTGTGTGTGTGTATGAGAGGGAGGGAGGGAGGGAGGGAGGGAGGGAGGAGAGGGAGGGAGAGAGAGAGAGAGAGAGAGAGAGAGAGAGAGAGAGAGAGAGAGAGAGAGAGAGAGAGAGAAGGGAAGCGCAAGTGCCTCTCTCTGTCTCTGTCTCTCTCTCTGCAAATGGTGGAGGAGGCTGGGAGCCGCAGGAGGAGGCTCAAAGAGCCACATGCGGCTCCGGAGCCGCGGGTTGCCGACCCGTGCACTAGGTATACCTTATCTGACACATCTAATGCAACATATGGACGTGTTATTTTCTTTGGGCTGGTAAAAAAATAATTCATTATGGTGCCTTACCTCATTAACAACTGTGTTGGTGTGTTGAATATCACTGTCTGCAGAGTTGATGGCTTTTTCGGCAGCAGTTTGGGCCCGTTTGGCATCATCCAGAGCCCTTTTCACTGCTTCAGCTGCATTTTTAACACTCTCTGCCCGAGCGCTGGGGAGGAAAAATTCTGTAAGAATGAATGGAAACCCTACACCCATCGGCAACTTCGATGCTGTAAGAATCAGCATCAAATGGGAAGTCATAGATCTAGCGGTATTAGTGACCATGATCACTAAACGAAATCTTCCCATTTTAGCTGCTGTGTACAGGTAGTCCTTGACTTAACGACTGTAACTGAGTCCCGAATTACAGTCACAAGTTGTGCCGGTCTTTAGGCGGGTCACCACGTGAGCATGCCTGATTTTACGACATTTTTTGTGGCAGTCACTAAATGAATTACCACAGCTGTTAAGTGAATGCCCAGGTTGTTAAATGAGCACAGCACTTGTTAAAGGAATACACTGTCCACAATGTGAGTTTTTTTGCCAGAAACCAGAACTAAACATTAATTTCCAGAAAGTAAGGAAATAAAGAGAAAAAGAAAAGAAAAAGGAAGGAAGGAAGGAAGAGAGGGAGGGAGGGAGAGAGAGAGAGAAAGAAAGAAAGAGAAAGAAAGAAAGAAAGAAAGAAAGAAAGAAAGAAAGAAAGAAAAAGAAAGAAAGAAAGAAAAAGAAAGAAAAAGAGACAGAAAGAAAGAAAAGGAAAGAAAGAAAAAGAAAAAGAAAGAGAGAGAAAGAAAGAAAGAGAAAGAAAGAGAAAGAAAGAAAGAAAAAGAAAGAAAGAGAAAGAAAGAGAAAGAAAGAAAGAAAGAGAAAGAAAGAAAGGAAAGAAAGAAAGAAAGAAAGAAAGAAAGAAAGAAAGAAAGAAAGAAAGAAAGAAAGAAAGAAAGAAAGAAAGAAAGAAAGAAAGAAAGAAAAAGAGAAAGAAAGTAAGTAAGTCATGGTCACATGACCAAATGGATGTAAATGTGAGCTGGTTGCCAAGCATTCAAAACGTGATCACGTGACTGCATGGTGGTGGTGGTGAAGGCCACCAGAACTTCAAATCTAAGCCATAAGTGGCCCTGAAGAGGTCCTTCGTAACTTTAAATGGGTTCTAAGAGACCAGCTGTAAGTCAAGGATTACCTGTATCTCAGATTGTAAGACACTCAGGATATAAAGCATTATCTGCACTATGATTGCTTGTGAATTTCCCAGACCGTTTAGATGATACTGTAGTTTTCTGCCAGATCAAGCAATATTGGAGCACACTTCAATTCAGTGGAAAGAAGAGGCCCATGGAAAGGCAGTTCCAATTTCTGACATGTAACATGTTCAACTGCTATGCAAACATCCTCCAGAAATTGATCAGAATCCAGCTAAAAGCAGATTTAGCTCTGCTTTTCCTGATCTCCCTCTCTTCTCCCTGCCATACTTACTTGGCCCGGCGTGCATCTTGTAGTAGCTGCCCTGCGATGCGGACGTCCCCTGCTGTCTGATCCAGAATTGCATCCACATTGGCTAGGCTGCTGACCCGCTCCTTGATCTCCTCAGCGAGATGGTGGATCTGCACAGGGGATGCTGGGATGGAGAGCTCCAGCACACGGGAAGCCACCAGCGAAATGCTGTCAGGATCTGCCCCCTCGACTGTATGCAGGATGGATCCATTAGAGCTGTGGAAAAGTAAATGGCAGCCCCCTCCTGGCTATCCACAGGACTCCATCTTAAAGGGGCCTCTGCCTGAAGTCTGTGGTCTTCCATCCCAATGTGAATGTTCTCCCAAATTCCCCCAAAGTACCTACTCTATAAATTTCCTCATGGAGATATTTTCTTTTCAAATTTATGAGACCATTTGGATGCTTTGCTGAGAAATGGGCCCAACGGGGAGAGGGGGCAAAGCAGAAGGGTCATTGGCTCTGGGCCTCTCAAGTGTAAAGAGAACTCCATTTTAGATGGTTGCTTTTTTATTCTATTTTAAAATAGGTCAATGACGTCTCCTCTTTTGTTGTTTTGGTGCTCTGCAAGGGGGTCAAGATCAGTGGCAGGCACATGGATGTTGCACACGTGTGCAAAAGAGGCAAGGCTTTGATCTCAATGTTGTGCTCGGTACTTGCATATTTTCACCATCACTGCCCCCCCCCCGGCCAATACTTTTGTTCTGTTTCCGTTAAGTTTTTATTATTTTTGGCTGAAGCCCTCACCAATTGGAAACGGCCTGAACCTCCCCAGATCCTCGAACAGATCTGATTGTGATGCTGGATTCAGAGAGGGAGACGGTTGCTGCGGTTGCAGCACTACGAGGTAGCCAATCTATACATTTGGTTAACCATTATTGCAGCTGTAAACCAATATATCAGGAGGGCATTAGGTTGGAGAAGGCTGCACAAGGCGATTGGTTTTTAGAAACTGGGAGAAGAGAGATTCCTAAGGAAGTAAAAAGTTAATTCAGGCATGTCTGGAGAAAAGCCTGGAGGAATTTGGGATACATTCAGGAACAGTGACCTGTTTCTCTATTTCTGTCGTTCCTAAATCTTAAGAGTTGCCCTACTGGGGAGATGGGCAACATATATATTTAATAATAAATAAACAAATAAATACATCTTCATATACTTTCTACTTCTAGTTTCCCAGAATTATCAATTTTTTTGAAGCAGAATGAGTCAATGTATGAACATTCATGACCACATTTTGAACCCCAACATTTAAAAAAAACATTTAGATGTTTCTGCCAAACTCAGACATCATGTCTCAGAGGCCACTCTGGCATCAGACACAGAGTTGAATTTGATTCCTGAAGTCACCATGGCCATGTCTAGGCAGGGTCTGGGCAATAATAGGGGAGTGGGGAGGTGGCCTACTAATGTCTTCTTTGAAGTTGGTTATTCAATACCTTTTTCTCTTAATTAGATCTAGGCCTTGCCTTTTGTCTAGGTACAGGGGTAGGCAACCTTGGCTCTTTTATGACTCATGGACTTCAACTCCCAGAATTCCTGAGCCAGCATGGCTCAGCTTGGAAACCTCCCCCTTTCCCCTCAGCATGGCTGGCTCAGGAATTCTGGGAGTTGAAGTCCACGAGTCATAAAAGAGCCAAGGTTGCCTACCCCTGGTCTAGGTCTTCAAAGTATAATATATTCCCTTTCCACAACAACAACCCCGTGAGGTAGCTTGGGCCAAAAGATTGTGAATGGAGATTCTAGGGTAGAGAGGGTAGATTTGAACCAGGGTCTGTCTCCCCTGTCCCAGGTCAGCACTTTAACCATGAACCATATTGGCTCTCCCACAGTCCTGCTGTTTTCTGGTAGGCTCTCACCCAAGCTTTAGCCACAACTGGGCCTGTTTAATTTTTCAAAGATGGTTCGCTGTTATCACTTAGCCGGGCTAGGGAAGAGGTCAGCAAGTTGAATGATCCTGAGGGCACGAAGGCTGGGGTTTTTTTTTTTTTTACATCTTTCCATTTTCTTTTATACTTATTAGATATTCTTGAACCTTTTGGACTATACCCGGAATGTTTTACACAACTTGTCTTAAGAGACACCCATTCGTGGAGGGCAGAATACACTTTGAATAAAATACAGCCAAAACAGAAGAGAGGGGGGAGGTCTAGTAGCTCTCGTACTTACGATTCAGGAATTCTTTGACTTGCTGGATAAGGTCACGCAGGGCCTTGTTTGAGTGCTCCAGCCGAGCTTTGGTGGCATTGGCGTGATCCAAAGCTGCCTGCGCCCTCTGCTTTGCTTCAGCTGCCCGGGCCTTGGCGTTGGAGACCTGTCCAAAAGACATCCGAGGGCCTGGTCAACCAGCAGGGGGCAGCAGATACACAGGGATGAGGGCGTCGCTGCAGCTCCCCAGAATTAATTCTAGCTTCCCAAAATGAAAGGAATCCCGTCGGGATCATCTGATGGGATATGAAAGGCACAGAATTGACATGTTCTCGGATTTGCCCTATCCAGATGTCAGGCAACCAACCCCTCCCTACCTGATGCAGCAGACTTTCCACTTCAGAGACTGCATGGTGCAGCTCCTCTTCGACATGGCGGGCTCGGTTCAGTGCGTTGTCAGCTGTGGCCACGGCTCCATCGCAGTGAAGGCCTCCACAGTGACGTCTGCCATCCTCGTCATAGCAACCAGCCCCTCCACAGGAATTGATGGCACAGGGAGTGTCTCCCTGAGCCCCACAGACCTAAGAGAGGGGGCAGGCAGAGTTACTGCTGAAGCTGCAGGGTCTTTCACTTTATCCCCCCCTCCCCCCCCCGTGCTTTTTACAACAGCTCCTCTCAGACTGTTCTTCCCCTCAACTGACACTGGCAATTTGCATAAATCTTGATTTTTTTTTACTCCATTATGCACGCAAGAGGTTTATGGCACCCTACGGACAAATAAATAAACTTTCAGGGAACACAGTCCTCTTGATTAGTTGCATTTCTGAAAAAAAGAGAGTGGATTTACTGGTATTCATATTTATTTATAGAAACACTACTCAAGAGTTACTGTTGGGGAGGGAGCAGAGAAAGGGAAAGGAAATAATTAAAGGAGAGGTGGGAAACAGTGTTAATTTTCTTCCAAGAGAAAAGCAGTTCTATGTGACAGATATTCCTGCACCGATAAGCTAGTTCACCTACACGGAGCAACCCCTTCTTTGTTTCACACATGAGAAACGGTGCTAAATCTTGTCATGAACTTCAACTCTGCTACTGTCAACCTCCCCAAATCTGACAAACCAAAGAAACAAGAACCACGTGGATTTTAATGTCAGTTTGTGTTAAAAAAAGAATCTTGAAAACTGACAGTAAATTCCCAGCCAGAATTACAGTAAGTTAAATTAAGGCAAGGATTTCTGGAAACGCTTCTTCCCAAAGCAGCTCACAGTTGGATGGTGAATTTATTTCAATTACAAGAGGCCCAAGATCTCTGATGGCACCGGCACTGTTGCCCCATTTTGAAAAGGCAGCTTGATGTAATGGTGAAGGTGCTGGCCTAGAAACCAGGAAACCGTGAGTTCTAGTCCCACCCTTAGGCATGAAAACCAGCTGGGTAACTTTGGGTCTATTACCAGGAGACCATGAGTTCTAGTCCAGCCTTAGGCATGAAAGCCAGTTCAGTGACTTTACGATAATCACCAGGAAACTGTGAGTTCTAATCCCGCCTTAGGCATGAAAACTAGCTGGATGACTTTGGGCTGGTCATTCCCTCTCAGCCCAACCCACCTCACAGTGTTGTTGTGGGGGAAAATAGGAGGAAGAAGGAGTATTAGGTATGTTTACTACCTTGAGTTACTTATACTCAAATACTTTGGCCACCTAATGAGAAGGAAGAACTCGCTGGAGAAGAGCCTAATGCTGGGAAAGATTGAGGGCAATAGAAGAAGGGGACGACAGAGAATGAGGTGGCTGGATGGGGTCACTGAAGCAGTAGGCGTGAGCTTAAATGGACTCCAGAAGATGGTAGAGGACAGGAAGGCCTGGAGGAACGTTGTCCATGAGGTCGCGATGGGTCGGACACGACTTCGCAACTAACAACAACACAAATAAAATAAAATGAAAATAAATTTCAGCAGACTTCAGACATCCTGTTCTCATGCTCTCTCACCTTCTCATTAATCTGATCCAGGCTCAGCCCTCGGGTGCGTGTCGAGAGGTCCCCCAGCCCTCGGCGGTTGGCGGCATTCTGCCGATTGAAAGCTTCCCTTCGGGACGTCATCAGGTGTTCTGTGCGACGCCTGGAAGCAGCTGATTGGCTAACGGGGCTGGGCACAGCCAAGGTCGAGGCATTAGCCTGGTGCTCTGCTTCGCGTGACTGCACAAAGGACTGGTGGACGCTGTCATAGACCCCTGTCAGGGGAGGAATTATTTAAAATAAGCATCCCAGAAACCTGTCCTGTGCAGTAAAAAAATTTCTTCTAGTAGACCTGCAGGAAACCCTCCTAGAATGTTCAGTGTGTTTCCTACATTCCCATTTGGGGGAAAGAGACAGTACAGAACGTGGTTTGTTTCCACAGCACAGTTGTACATTCCAGTTTCAAACTAGGTGAAATACCCTTACTGTCTCGTTAGAATTGGTTTGCTCTGCTGCATTTGAGGAAACCTGGGTCGGAGAGGAGAGGCCTGGCCTTATCCCCACAGTATCAGTTCCGAAGAGAGATAAGGAGCATGAAAACTGTAGGAGAAGTTTCAATAGAAGAGAATATACAGTAGCTCAGGGTTGAACTATGGAGTCCTTAGTGCTCCCTGAGTTTGGATGTTTGCTTGCAGGTTATCTGACTAGGTAACATCATCTGTACTGATGAGTATGGGGGTTTTCTTGGAGTTGCTTTAGAATTCCTTGATTATTGTTTTCTGCCTGTTTGGCTGGTATTAATCCCTGCTTATCTGGATATAGGCTGCTGGAGAGGGTGTATTCTGGGGATGCTGCAACAGGGTGGCAACTTCAAGATCCATGGACTTCAATTCCCAGAATTCTTTCTCAGGAACAGAAAGGAAGGGAAGTTGGGAGGAAGTGGCTCGTCATCTGACAGTTCTCAAATTCCCATGACATTAAGACATCTCTTGGCTAAAGAGTTTTTTTCTCCTGTTCTTCTGCATAACGGCACTACCCATTTCAAAAACAAATGCAGGCAGCGAAGTCATGCTGTGGATTCCCCACCCCACCCCACCTGCCACAAGATTTTAAGGTAGTGGGAGCCATTCCAGGAAATCATAAAGATGGGACTGTCCTCAAAGCCTTTAGGGCAGGAAGGTCACCTAATCAGAGGCAGCTAGGCACGGGGAGTGCTAGCATGGAGGCAGATGGTATTGTTGACTATTTTTAGGTTTTTTTATGAGAAAAACATGAGGAAATAGGTGGCATACAAATTGTAAACAAAATAATTAAGGCTAGCTGATAAGGTTCACCACTGCCCTGTGATTTAAATCCAGAGCAACTTATTTGCAGCACTTATTTTATATTATTCCACTCCAGTGGAATAGAAAGTCAGGAGAATTTTACTGGATCAATCCAGTATAAAGGAGAACCACTATACTGTACAAGTGGTCTTCACTTAACAACCGGGCCCCAAATTTTGGTTGTTAAGTCATTATGCAATGATAAAGCAGGTCACTATGTGACCTGACTCGATTTTATACCCATTTTTACAATGGTTGTAAAGTGACACACCATGGTTAAGCAAAACACGTGGTTGTTAAGTGAACCCAGCATATCCATTGGGCTGATTTTGCCCTTTTCTGCCGGAAAAGAACAAAAAAAATGGCAAATCACAATCATAGAATTGTGGGATGCTGCAACTGGTAGTAAATGTGAGGTGGTCGCCAACCATGTGGCCTTGGAACAGCTGTGTGTGTGGCAGTCGTGACTTTAAAGGATGGGTCATAACTTTTTTTCTGAGTCCGTCGTAACTTCAAGCAATCATCAAGCAATTAGTTGTTAAGCAAGGACTACCTCTAGTGTTTAGCAGGTCAAACTAAGAGTGGGAAAAACTACGTTCTGGTCCCCATTCAGTCAAGCAGCTCCACAGAGGCTGCCTGAAGAGAAAGGATAACACCAAGGGAAAGGCACACAGGGAAAGATGTGGGTAAAATGGACAAAGGATTTGTAGTTGTGGATTGCTTTGTTTTCTAGACCAGGGGTCCCCAACCACCGGCCCGTGGACTGGTACCGGGCCGCGGCATGCCAGCAACCGGGCCGCAAAAACAAGCAAAGCCCCATCTGTGGGATGCGGGCAGCACACAAAACCACGCTCCCCTTCGGTCCGCGGAAAAACCTCTCTCCACGGAAGCGGTCCCTGGTGCCCAAAAGGTTGGGGACCTCTGTTCTAGACCGAACAATGGCAGAAAACACTTACCCAACACGTTGGTGTTTATGAGAATATTAAGCTGGTGTTTCAGGTCTGCTAGGCTAAAGTTGAGGCTCCGAACGCCACGCTCCAGGGTGCCCAGCGCATGATTGGCATTAAAATTCTTGTCCTGGGTGGCTGTCAGCAATCCCTCCAGCTGGGTCAGAGTTTCTGTTATATCAGCTATCTCCTGCCTGATCAGAACAAGAGGGAGACGTGAAATACCTCCCCCAGACTTGGTAGTCCAATGTGATGCCACCTTTTTTAGGGGCTGCTTTAAGATGTGTGGACTTCAACTCCCAGAATTCCCTGGCTGTGCAGTTCTGGGATTTGAAGTCCACACATTTTAAAGTCGCCAAGTTTGAGAAACACTGAATTAGAGAAACTAGAGTTCAGCGACAAAAAGCAGCTGCTTCATATCCAGAAAGTCCTCCAATCCACATCACTCTTGGAAGAGCTACTGCCAGCAGGAATATGATTTTGGTGATAGATGATATAAAGCAGTTTTCTATAGTCAATATATTGCTGTAGAGCAGACATGTCAAACTCGCGACATCACGTGACGTCGCGCAACATATCGGGACGGTTTCGCCATTGTCGGCAATGGGGTGGGCACAGCTTCCGGATGACGCGTCCGGCCTGTGGGCCGGCAGTTTGACACCCCTGCTGTAGAGGAAAGCTAATAACCAAAGCTTGATGGGGACAGAGATACGTTCCCTAATGTTCATCCAGTACATCTAAACCCTGGCACTACACCAGCTTGGAAGATGGAGATTTCAAGGTTTTTTTAAAATCAGATTTGGCTAAGAACAACAACTGGAAAGAAATTCAATCTTTACATTAAAGAGTAATTATTCGGATTTCTCTTGCTTTAGGAAAACTTTGGTGAGCAATAGTAAAAGAAAGGTGCAAGTGCACTTATATATTACCTTATGTACAATGGCGCAGTTTGTTTGATTGGGTCCCTGGATGTGTTGTGAACTCAGATGTTCATCATAGTTTATACTTTAGCAGGAGGTATGAACTCTGTTAATTGTGGTTTATCCAATCAATTGCTTTTGAGTTAATGACTTAATTCTGCAGAAACATGCTTGGGATGGAAGTATTCTTTTTTGAAATAAAACCAGCTGGCTTCATTTTAAATGTGTACAGTCATTTGTTGCGGCAGGCATATTACGTGATTGGTCTTGAACAGGTTTCAAGAATTCTGTCTTTTGAAATGCCTCGAGATGGCTTTAATTAACTGGAGACCTCCATCTTCCAAAGCATGCACTCTGGACAATGAGTCCTGCCTAATCCCTGCTCTTCCACTCTTGCCCGCTCCACCTTTTTGGGCCAGTTAAGGGGAAGTTGGGGGCTGGGCTGCCTTTCAACTTACCGCACATCATCCATATTGCGCAAGAGGTGAGTGATGGCGGCGGCGGTAGCATTGCGAGCACTGACCACAGCCTGGATGGCGCTGAGTTTGTCCTGCAGCCGACGGAAGGGGCCCTCGAAAGCTCCAGCCAGCCCCGTTTGGTGGAGCTGTTGAGCCCGCTGCATCAGGCTGCGGATGTGGGCAGCCAGGTCTTGCACAATGCGATCCCAGTCTCCAAAGCAATGGTGGCAGGGCTGGCAGGCGGGGAAATCACCAGCGAAACCGCGGGAGCACTGGTCACAGCGCACGCCAGACACCCCCGGGCGGCAGGAGCAGTGCCCAGTAGTACGGTGGCACTGCGGCTTCTCAATCCCACGGGGGTCACAGTCGCAGGCTGCCAACAACAGACAAGAAGCTTAGCCCACCCTCTCTGCTCTTCTACCCAGGGCCTCTTAGCAAATTAAGCTCAGAAGGGCTGCATTCTTCCAGAAATAATTCCTTTGGCAAGTTGAACCGAACCTCAGACCTCAAACCCATTTTCCTAACTGCATACAGGTAATCCTCAACTTACAACCATTTATTATTATTAATAATAATAATAATAATAATAATAATAATAATAATAATAATAATAATAATAATAATAATAATAATAATAATAATTAATAATAATAATAAAGTTGGAAGGGACCTTGGAGGTCATCTAGTCCAACCCCCTGCTCAGGCAGGAAACCCTATACCATTTGGGACAAATGGCTGTCCAGTCTCTTCTTAAAAACTTCCAGTGTTGGAGCATTCACCGCTTCTGGAGGCAGGTTGTTCCGCTGGTTAATTGTTCTAACTGTCAGGAAGTTTTTCCTTAGTTCTAGGTTGCTTCTCTCCTTGATTAGTTTCCATCCGTTGCTTCTTGTCCTGCCTTCGGGCGCTTTGGAATAGCTTGACTCCCTCTTCTTTGTGGCAGCCCCTGAGATATTGGAACACTGCTATCATGTCCCCCCTCGTCCTTCTCTTCATTAAACTAGACATACCCAATTCCAGCAGCCGTTCCTTATATGCTTTAGCCTCCAGTCCCCTAATCATCTTTGTTGCTCTTCTCTGTACTCTTTCTAGAGTCTCAACATTTTTTTTACATCGCGGTGACCAAAACTGGATGCAGTATTCCAAGTGTGGCCTTACCAAGGCATTGTAAAGTGGTATTAATACTTCTCGTGATCTTGATTCTATCCCTCTGTTAATGCAGCCTAGCATTGTGTTGGCCTTTTTGGCAGCTGCAGCACACTGCTGGCTCATATATAAGTGATTGTCCACTAGGACTCCGAGGTCCCTCTCACAGTTACTGCTATTGAGCAAGGTACCCCCTATACTATACCTGTATTAAGCGACTATTCACAGTTACAACATTGAAAAATGACCAGTCCTCACATTTACAACTGTTGCAGCATTCCTACAGTCATATGATCAGAATTTGGATGCATGGCATCCAGCATACGTTTTCGATGGTTGCAGAGTGTCCAAGGTCACCTGATTGCCTTTTTTAAAATCTTTCTAGCCGGCTTTCGACAAGCAGTCAATGGGGGAAGCCTGATTTGCTTAATGACCATGTGGTTTATTTAATCACGTGGTCGTTAAAGCAGTTATTTGTTTAACAAGTTGCAGGAAAGGTCATAAAATTGGGCATGAGTCATTTGACTTTCTTGCTTAGCAACGGAAAGGAAAACTTACAGTTGTGGTCGTTAAGTTGAGGATTAGCTGTAATGCTTCTGCTCCCATCTATTCCAATCAAATAAAATCTCTATTTTCCCAGCATGGGTGCCCTTATTTCAGGTAGGACTGTTTTAAAAGAAGGACCGTCTTTTCTCAATTTCATCCGCTTGCCTGCTTTCAGGTATATAATTACACAGATTGGCTGTCACAATCTCTGCTGAGGACTCGTTTCCTTATTGGCTACAACACTTTCTTTCAGTTTTGGGAATAAATAAATCAACACTACGCTAAAGTGCTGCTTTTCGATGATGAAATTTTTGGTTTTTTTTAAATGTTCTCTATATTTTCCAAAGCACCAGAAGGCAAGACAAGAAACAATGGATGGAAACTAATCAAGGAGAGAAGCAACCTGGAATTAAGGAGAAACTTCCTAACAGTGTGGACAATTAACCAGTGGAACAGCTTGCCTTCAGACGTTGTGGGTGCTTCATCACCGGAGGTTTTTAAGAAGAGACTAGACATTCACCTGTCTGAAACGATATAGGGTCTCCTGCTTGAGCAGGGGGCTGGACTAGAAGACCTCCAAGGTCCCTTCCAGCTGTATTCTGATTCTGACTCTACTAGATGTAAGACATTTACTTTGCTTTTAAAAGAAACCCACCTATTCCCCCCCAAAATAGATTCAAATTTGGAGTCTGTCATTTTGACAAGAGTTTCACATCTTGCTTTCTCTCTTACCTCTACACTGTTGACTTGGCTGGCCCCAATGGTTCTCCTGGCACTCTGAACAGGTGCGGCCTCCGAATCCTGGCCGGCATTGGCACTGCCCTGTGAACTACAAATACAGGTGCCATTAGAGGGCCTGAGTCTGCTAACAAGGGCAGAGGCAGATATACCGTATGAGGCATGGGAGAGGAGGCAGGAAGAGGAGAAGTGGCAGCAGCAATAACAATAACCATGACAGTAATATAGTACTATATAATGTTAAAACGTGCTGAAGTGTATTCTCTGTAAAGCCTCTGATTCTCTTCTCCTGGTCTCTTCCCATTAGAGGTAATGGGAGCTACAGTAGAACATAAATCTGTAATGGGGCTGTGAGAATAACCTTGGGAGACAGGAGAAAGATACCCAGTCTAGATAATGGTCTAATAAGAGAAGAAGAAAAAAAGAGATGGGGCTGGAGAAAGCATCTCAGAAGGGAATTCCCTAGTCCTCAGGGAAGTATAGGCAAGGCAGGAGAGGAGTACTTTCAGACTTGCAAAATTCTGTTGCTGTAAACTTACAATAAAGGTAGTATTAATACTCATGGTTTTTGGTTTCCTGCTCGAATTATCTTGAATGTCTAACAATAATATCTGCATAGTAGCAAGATGGAAGAAATGACAACAAATCTCTATATAATAGGTAAGCTGTAAAATTATCTCCATACTGGACATCAGCTGGTTTGGGACAGTATGGCTTTCTTTTGCTCAAAACTATTTAAATTCATAGTGGGGTGAAGTTTGCTATAGCCATTCTGCTGTAAGGAGGCAGGAGAGGAGAACAATGCAATAGCTGCAGCAGAGACAGCAGCTGCAAAGAATACAGATGGCCCTTGACTTACAGCCATTCATTTAGTGACTGTTCAAAATTACAACCACACTGGAAAAGTGATTTAACGACTGGTCCTCACACTTACGAACGGCACAAGGTTATCTGATCAAAATTTGGGCGCTTGACAACCAGCATGTATTTACAAGGATTGTGGCAACCCAGGGTCAATGTGATCGCTACGTGCAACCTTTCCAGCTGGCTTCTGACAAGCAGAGTCAATGGGGGAAGCCAGATTCTCTTAACAGCTGCATGATTCACTTAACTGTGACCAAAACATAAAAATTGGGCGTAACGATGTCCTTGCTTAGCAGTGGAAATTCTGATCCCAATTGTGATCATAAGTCGAGGACTACCTGTTAACAGCTTCTCCAAGCTTGTTTCGCTCCAAGTTGAACCATGTTCTGGTCTATTTGTATGATGGAAGCACCATATTGCCTGACTCTTCTGGGCTCTTGCAAATTGTTTTGATGTTCAAGCAAACCTCTTTTCAACGTTTCTATATTATGCCACGGTGATCTCAAAATAACGTCCCCAGGTGTGTTTGCATCCTCTGAAGGCCATGCAGACACCACCTCTCCACCCCACTTTTTATCCTCTCATCCAGCCTGTGAAATAGAGCTGAATTAAAACTCTCCTCCCCTCTCCCAGCCTATCCGTCAAGGAGCTTCCAGGTTGTGGCCCGCACTGTTCTTCAACACTGGAAGCTCCCCCAGTTTTCAGCACCACATTGACCAAGATGCCTGCGCTTGCCTTGCCTAGCACAGAGCTCAGACCGACCTGATTACAAGCGGGGCTCAGTGAGTAATAGGAATGGCAATCACAGGGCTGGCAGCCCTGCCCACTGGTTAAGTTCCAGAAGTTGGGGGCACAACGGTCACAGTTCTGTCCTTGGACACTGGGTAGGCACTGGCACTGCCCACTGTACCGGTCACACTGGCACTCTTCCTGTGAGGAGCATTTGTTCTGCACCGTCCCCAGATAGTTACAAGAGCAACCTGTGGGGTAGGAAAAAAATATATATGGTATTCAGCCACTTCTTTGGAGGAAAAAAGATACGGCAATGGGTAGATCAAACCACCTTTACAGAAAAGTAAATAAATATTATGTCAGTTAAAAGGAAGCTACTCTCCTTGGGCACCATAAACCAAAGCTTTTTTCTTTCTTTTTTTTTGAGATGGCTGTGGTATACAGATTAGCACCAATGTTTTACTAAGATTGTGCAGGCTGTCTTTTTAGTAAGATAGTCTGCATAATCTTTTAGTAAATGTTTTCATAAGATTTGAAGGACTGTCTTTTCCCAGTCATATCTACCTAACCCCATCAAAGTGAGGAGGCAGGGATTGCTATGGGTCCCCTCTCCTAAGGGGGTCCATCTATCAGGACCAAAAAGAAGGGCCTTCTCTGTGGTGGCTCCCTCCCTCCCTCCGTGTGGAACATCATCCCCACAGAGAGTAAACAGAGTAAATGTTTTAATAAGATTTGAAGGACTGTCTTTTCCCAGTCATATCTACCTAACCCCATCAAAGTAAGGAGGCAGGGAATGCTATGGGTCCCCTCTCCTAAGGGGGTCCATCTATCAGGACCAAGAAGAAGGGCCTACTCTGTGGTGGCTCCCTCCCTCCCTATGGAACATCATCCCCACAGAGCTAAGATTGATCTCCACTGTAATACTCCTTCGCAAGGCCCTGAAGACGTTGTTCTGCCAAGGACCTGGAGACCCAGAGTGAGATGGAGCCAATCAAATGGCTCATCTGATTCATATTGCCAAGGGTGGGGGGTTAATTGCTGTTTGTTTTGGGGTTTACCCTCTTAAGCCACCCGGAGTCACTGCGAGTTGGGAAGCCATCTAACTTTTCTCAAATAAAAAAAAAAAGAAACAAAACAAAATAATAAAATCTAGGCAGTCAGTATTTGCAGCAGACACTTACGGCGGCAGGTATGTCGACTGGCATCGCCATAGTAACCCCTTTGGCAGTGCTGACACTGGTCTCCCTCGGTGTGGTAGAGGCAGCGAAGGCATTGGCCTGTGCGTCGATCGCAGGATTTGGGGTCTGCCAGATCAATGTTTTTATTACAGGCGCAGGGCTGGCATCGTCCTCTAACCTGCCAGGGGTTGCCATAATAACCAGGAGCACACTCGTCACAGCGTGGGCCTGTGTGAAGGAAGAGTGCCAGTTGGGATGGCTGGGACAAACAGGAGGAAACTCAGTGGCCCAACCAAAGAACCACCACGATCACTCCCCCTAACATGGATAGGGCAAGCCACTACTAGAATATAAATTGAGCAAACCCCACCCCCTGCTACCTTTGATGATGTTACCTAGTTTGGTAATGAAATCTCTACAAGAAAACAACCAAGCTCAGAGAGCACCTGGATCCCCCATTTCAACCCTGAGCGACGAATATTCTCCTTTATTGGAGCAAACTCACCCGTCTACCCAACATACATAACCCAACCAAACGTCTTTCACCTCCCTCAGTTCCGGCCTCCAAAGCCTCCCAGACCTGATTGTGTCCTGCTCTTTCAATGCAGCTCGTGTTGTGTAGAGAGCCATTCCCCCAATCCCGCCATAAGGCGAATGAAGACCTGCCCTTGTGCCCCAAAGCTGGACTTGCCTGTATAACCTCCGAGGCAGCTGCACAGGACAGTTCCAGAAGGGTTGTCTTGTTGGCAAGTGGCTGCAAAATGGCGCCCAGAGCCAGGAGCCTCGGGGCAGGGGCAAGGACGGCACTGGCCAGCCAAGGACAGTACTGGGTTCCCATAGTATCCGGCCACACAGCTGCACATGAGGGAAGAGGTTGTTTTAGGAACACGTGGTTTTATTTTTATTTTATTTATTCATTTGTATCCCGGTGATGAACCGTTCTAACATACTTTCCTCCTCCTATTTTCTCCACAATAACAACCTTGTGGGTTGAGTTGGGCTAAGAGAGAGTGACTAGCCCAAAGTCACCCAGCTGGTTTTCATGTCTAAGATGAAAGGGATGTGAGAGGGATCTCAGAGTCCTAGTGGACAATCACTTAAATATGAGCCAGCAGTGTGCTGCAGCTGCCAAAAAAGCCAACACAGTACTAGGCTGCATTAACAGAGGGATAGAATCAAGACCACGTGAAGTGTTAATACCACTTTACTACCACTTTACAATGCCTTGGTAAGGCCACACTTGAAATACTGCATCCAGTTTTGGGTCACCACGATGTAAAAAAGACGTTGAGACTCTAGAAAGAGTACAAAGAGCAACAAAGATGATTAGGGGACTGGAGGCTAAAACATATAAGGGACGGTTGCTGGAATTGGGTATGTCTAGTTTAATGAAGAGAAGGACTAGGGGTGACATGATAGCAGTGTTCCAATATCTCGGGGGCTGCCACAAAGAAGAGGGAATCAAGCTATTCTCCAAAGTGCCTGAAGGCAGGACAAGAAGCAACAGATGGAAACTGATCAAGCAGAGAAGCAACCTAGAACTAAGGAGAAACTTCCTGACAGTTAGAACAATTAACCAGTGGAACAACCTGCCTCCAGAAGCGGTGAATGCTCCAACACTGGAAGTTTTTAAGAAGAGACTGGATGGCCATTTGTCTGAAATGGTATAGGGTTTCCTACCTGAGCAGGGGGTTGGACTAGATGACCTCCAAGGTCCCTTCCAACTTTATTATTATTATTATTATTACTATAACTCTCTTCCACTACATTTTCATATATGACTTCTACTTCCAATTTGGTTTCTTTCACTTCTTTCCTCTTCTTCCTCATCCATTGGTTCCCAAGATCTAGTTTTGATACTGTCAAGTAATGTTTTTACTCAGCAAAATCTACTCTTGTTTCATCTCTACTACGTGAGAGGCAATAAGCTGCTGTACTTAAGGTATAGGTAGTCCTCGACTTACGATCACAATTGACCCCCGCATTTCGGAGGTTTTGCCCCATTTTATAACGTTTCTTGATACAATTGTTAAACGAATCACTGCAGTTGTCAAATTAGTAACACAGCTCTTAAGTGAATTTGGCTTCACCATTGACTTTGCTTGTCAGAAGGTCACGAAAAGTGATCACGTGACCCTGGGACACAGCAACGGTCATAAATAAGAACCAGTTGCCAGGCATCCCAATTTTGATGATCACATGACCACGTGGATGCTGCAGCATTTGTGTTGTGAGTGTGAAAGACGGTCGTGTCACTTTTTTCAGTGCCGCTGTAACTTTGAACCGTCACTAAACAAATGGTTGTCAGTCGAGGATTACTTATATTTATTTAGGACTGAAAAAGAAGAATTCTTGTATAAGAAGCGTTAATCTCTTACAGGAAATTCAAGTCAATATGAATGGGGTTTGAGTTCTGGTTCCTTTGTAGTTCTGTATGTAATTTTTTTTGTCAGGAATACCTTCTCCCAAAGTGTTTATTTTTTTTCCAACTTCCCAAGTTAGCCTTCAGCTATAATATTATCTGGAGGTTTCTCATCTAACTATTAAAGAAGCCCAACCTTGTTTAGCTTCCAATTCTGGTAGAGCCACTGGCTGACGCCTCCTAGAGAAGTGGCAGGATTGTGATGAACCATCCATAGTATACCTATTTGTGCATATGTTGCTTTTGGGGGGGAATAGGTTTTTTAAATTATCTATACCGCACAACTAAAATGTAATGTACTATAAGCACTTATAAGCATAAATAGTGGAGGAATAGAAAAATTTTGAGGAGGCAGAAGAACAAGCTAGAGTTACAAATAAAGGAACTATGTAGAAAAGTGGAGCTGGCTGGAAAGATTGATACAAACACTTTAGGCTACCAAGAAAATGATAAAAGAAATGCTGAGAATGGCTTATTATCAATAAGCTAGGGCAGTGATGGCGAACCTTTTAGAGACCGAGTGCCCAAAAACTGGCCCCACCCCTGCCCCACCCCCACTCTGCCCCATCCCCCACCCCGCCTGCCCACAGGACCACTCACCGCCTCTACGGCCCGCCGCAGATCACCCAGGCAGCCCAGCAGCACTATGGCGGCCACACCCTCTGCCCGCGCCCTGCAGCATCAACTGCGTGATGGGGTGTGAGGGTACAGTCTTGTCTACGCTGCCTGGCTGCCATGTCCTTGGCTGCGCTGCTCCATGTGGGCCACACTTGAGGGTGACTCTCCTTCAGGGGGGCTGCTGGAGAGGAGGGGGTCACGGGGGGAGGCAAAGCTGGGGCAACGGCACGTGTGCCCACAGAGAGGGCTCCGAGTGCCGCCTCTGGCACCCGTGCCATAGGTTCGCCACCACTGAGCTAGGGAATTTACTAAATGTTACAAAAGAATGATAGCTAGTTACTATAAGCAAAGAGGTGTGTTAATCTATGGTAGCCAAAAAATCAGAAAGAACCTGGTAGCACCTTTTATTACATTTACATTTTATTAAAAGGCATAAACTCTGAATAAAATTTGTTTGCTCCCGGAACAGCTGGATACGTCCCAAGAAATGTAAGTTCACCAACAATTAAGTTACAGATTTACCATCCAATCTTGATGTCTGAAGAAATCCATTACATCCTGAAAAAAAGACCTTGTCTACTGACTGAATGAAGGTGTAGGAATACCATCAGGAGTATTATCTAAAAAGATGTTTTTAAATTTTAAATTTTCGCCTTGTTCTCAAGAGCTGGGTGGTTCAATATCCCTCTTTAATGATGCTGCAGTGCATGAATGATCACCCTGGTTTTTATTGGGGGATGAAGTGCAGGGTGTGTCAAGTCTGCGCATAACAATTCTGTCCGAGAGGACATCAATGTAATCAATGAATGGATGAAGTAATGCTGTTTTTGCTTTCCACTATCCTTCTGGTTCTGCCGTAGGCATATTAAACTTGCTTTTCATTGAACTTCTCTGGGAAATTATTTGAATTGGAAACAAAAACAAAACGTGCCTTTATAAAACGCATGACATTAAGATATACTTTATATAGGTAGTCCTTGGCTTATAGCCACTCATTCAGTGACCGTTCGAAGTTACCCCGGCACTGAAAAAAAGTGACTTACGACCGTTTTTCACAATTACGACCGTGGCTGCATTCCCGTGGTCTGGCAAACTGGTTCCTATTTATGACGGTTGCAGCGTCCAGGGGTCGCGTGAAAACCTTTGCTGACCTTCTGACAAGCAAAGTCAATGGGGAAGCCAGATTCACTTAGCAACTGTGATATTAACTTAACAACTGCAGCGACTTACTTAACAACTGCGGCAAGAAAGGTCGTGAAATGGGGCAAAACTCAACTGTCTCGCTTAGCAACAGAAAGTTTGGGCTCAGTTGTGATCATAAGTCGAGGACCGCCTGTATTCTAGCCTGCTGTTGATCTTGAAGTCTACGCAGGAGATCATGGATGGATGGATGTCTATTAGCTTAATGGCCAGCTCTCAGCATACCCTACCGTTTCCCCCTTACCTCTCACACCGATTTCCTTCTGTGTGGCCCCGGCAATGCAAACAGCTGCCTGTCCGTGACTCACATTCTTCTGATCGGCCATTACACTGGCACGGACGGCAGTTTGGGAAGCCCCAGTGACCAGCCTGGCAGTGGTCACAGTGAGGCCCAAAAACACCTGCCCGACAAGGACACTGTCCACTAAAGTTGTCACAAAAGCTGCTCAGGGACCCTTGGCTGCGGCACTGGCATGCTGGAAGGAGAAAGAAAAATCATATCATGGCAAGCCCGTGAAGAGTTTCCTGCTCTGGATGAAGGAAGGCAGAACACACCCCAATGGTTCAGAAACTGAAACAGATGGAATTTAGAAGTGAATCATAGCAACAGTGCTAGCCATAGCAGTAGCATTCAGGCTTATATACTGCCCCATACCGCTTTACAGCACTCTCTGAGCGTTTCACAATGTAGAAGCATTATTTGCGTATTGCCCCCAACAATCTCGGTCCTCATTTTACCGACTTGGAAGGATGGAAGGCTGAGTCAACCTTGATTCCCGTCAGGATCGAACTCCAGGATATGGCAGAGTTAGCCTGCTATGCTGCTTTCTAAACCCTGCGCCGCCAGGGCTCCTCATAACTGGATGCTGATTATAGAAAAGCGTCCTCAACTCTATTGAGAGCAACTGAAAAATATATTCAACTTCCAACTCAATTTTCCCACCCCAACTATTCTTGTGTCTCCTCCCAATCATGCTCTATGAATGATTCAAGCTCAATAGGATGCATCTACACAGTTCATGCACCCATGTCTATATTTTCTTCATGGTCTGTGCCAAATATTTTATTTCTGCTCTCATCTGGCTACATATACCCCAAAATGGAAAGACTGCTATTTTGCATAACTTCAACCATCTCCTAAGCATGATGGTTGCTATTTTGGGTGAAACATCCAGCTTTTTTTTCCCCCTTGAGGTAAGATTACCCACATATAGAAGTGGCTCGCCATTGTCTTCAGACAATCTCACCTCCCTATCTATCCTATAGCTTGGTTTTCCTTGGTGATTCCCCACCCAAGTCCTATCCAGGCCAAACCCCACCTGGACACTAAAGGTCAACCTGCTGAAAAAAGGTATATATCAAATGAATAAACTAAATAGAATTGGACAACCCACATTCAAGTCCCTCCTTAACCATGGAGCTCCTGGCCATCACTGTTTCTCAAGCAGGCAATCTAACATGGAGGCGATGGAGATAGACCTTCTTTGGAAATATAATAACCAGTAAATAAACTAATGAGATGAAATAGCTGGGTCCAGATACAACACAGCATACAGATAAAAATATCCACTCGTACATGGAAAAGGGCTGAAGTTTCCATACAGGGCCAGTTCCCACTAAAGGCATTTTCAAAAATATCGAGGCAGATAGAGTGAATTTCATTCCTGTCCTTGCAAGCTGCTTCTCTACTCCAACACGCCCCACCTAAATAATTTCCATCACCTCTAATGGTACTTCCAATAAAGGCTCAGTCAGCAAAAGCAACCAGCTTAGATCAATATTTCTGCCTATCAATTAGCTATCACAGGGGTCTTCAAACTTGGCCCTTAGATAAAAGTGGTTACCAGGACATATTCATAATCTGCTAAGAGGCACATGGGGAAGGCCTAGAGCAGGGGTCTTCAAACTTGGCCCTTTTATGACTTGTGGACTTCAACTCCCAGAATTCCTCAGCCAGCGTGGCCGGCTGAGGAATTCTGGGAGTTGAAGTCCACAAGTCATAAAAGGGCCACGTCTGAAGACCCCTGAGCTATCACCTTCAGCGGCATATGGAACTGGGCTGGCAGGGACGGATCTGTGCTTTGAGGAGAAAGGAAGCTGAGTTTCACTCACACTTGCAGCCACCAGGCCCAAAACCAAAGGTGCCGGGAGTGCAGCGTTCACAGCGACGACCCATGACGTGAGGCTTGCACTGACACTGTCCACCGTCTGGATTGCACTCGAGACTCAGAGATCCCTGGAGGTCACACTGGCAGGCTGGAGACAAGAGGAAGAAGCAGCAGCAGAGAAAAGGAGTGATGCTCTTTAGGAAAAGCTTCTTAAGTTTCTCCTCCCCGCTTGCACAGAAATGGACCCGAGACCCATGTGACTAAGTATCCCCTCTCCATTATATAATGGGGAAAAATCTGAACGTGTTTGGCAGGGTCAGCCCTGTCTGTGCTTGCCAGGCTTCCAAAGTTGCACAGGAACAGCCAGGACTCTTTCCCCAGAGCTCAGTTAAATCACTCAGTTAGACCATCCGCCTCTTGGCTGTGAGTCAACAGAAAGCTAAACTGGCATAGTTTATGTCCCATTACCAGTCCCAGTGGTCTCTTCTCTAACTCGATGGTGTCCTCATTCCTTGGGCAGGAAAGGTTGCCTTTCCCCAAGCCCCCCCACCCCCACCCCTTCTCCTCATCACCAAGACAAGCGCCTCCCAATCGTAGCACTGCTGTCATTGGCAATAGATTCGGGGGTGGCTCAGCCTGTCGATTTAGGCATCTGTCAGAACTTTCTCCTTGCTTCCCTGCCTCTCCCAGCTGGAAAACCGTCTGCCAGACTGGGAGAGGTAGCAGGTGAGTGGAAGAGGAGGCTCTTTGCACACCAGATCTGAGCTGATCTCTGCCTTGGATCCCTGCCCGCAAAAACAGCGGTCAGGGTGTTGGGACTGTACGAGCCAGATGTATCTCTGCTGCTGTTTCATGATGGAACCCCACAGTGCCTGGTAGCTATGGTTCAGGCTGACCTCGAAGGCGGTTTTAGCACTCTTCCAGGCTTTAGTGCTCTTCTGGAAAAGCTATAAAGTATAAACCCGTGTTCAAAAGCAGCCTGAACAATAGCTGATGCGCACTGGGTGTGCATCTGCGATAGCTGAGTGGATCCAGTTTGAGGTCCCTTATTTCACCACACAGCCTTCTTTCCACCACTGGTCAGCTGTTTTTTCAGATTGCAATCACAGTAAAAATTGCTGCTGAAAGGAGAACTCTTAACACTGGAATTACGGACAACTTAAAACTATCTGCAGTGTAGGCTGGGAACAAGGTAAAAGCAACCTCATGCAGACCTTAGAATAAAAGTAGTTACCAGGACATATTCATACTCTGCTAAGAGGCACGTGGGGAAGGCCTAGAGCAGGGGTCTTCAAACTTGGCCCTTTTATGACTTGTGGACTTCAACTCCCAGAATTCCTCAGCCAGGCACGCTGGCTGAGGAATTCTGGGAGTTGAAGTCCACAAGTCATAAAAGGGCCAAGTTTGAAGACCCCTGGCCTAGAGTCTCCAGGAACCATCCTCTCCCATCTCATGAGGGCTTCACCTTGAACCTTCCCTGTCTTCCTCTGAGTGAGCAGAACAACCTCCCTAGTCCATTGATGATTTCCTTGCGTCGAGACCCTGGGTGGCAGTTGTATCTGGGCAATTTAACACTCACGGAGTGCCCCCTGGTGAATGATGGCTGACATGCTGGTGAGCAAGTTGGCACAAGCCTCCGGGGTGGGCCCCTTAATCACAGGGCGAGCCTGCTGGGCACAGCGGTAGCGCTCAAAGGTCTCTTTGCGAGCAATAGAGGCGGCATCCCCGGCAATGAACATCTCCAAGGAGGAGTAACGTGGCACCAGTACCAACTTCCAAGGAAGAGAAATGAGAAGGAGAGAGGGAGAAAAGAGGATAGGGTTGGGTGTTTACAACTGGTTCCTCCAGATATGGTTCTCCCCTCTGCTATGCGTGCCAGGGTTACCAATCTCAGTACTTACAGAGTCCAAGAGTACAGCAGCGCCTTGCAAATGCTCACGCCCTCCGGAATGGGTAAACTCTACCCTAATGGTGTACCTGACTCCTTGTTCTAGGCAGACTGGCTGTGGCAGCACAATGTACCTGTGGAATGGAAATGCCAATTCATTTCACAGCGGTCTCACGTACCCCCCCACCCCCATAGCATTTTTCTGATTATCCTCAGTTAATGACCACTAGTTTAGCAACTGTTTGAAATCACAGTGCTGCTGAAAAAGTGGTACTTATGTTCGGTCCTCAAAATTCTCACTTTTGCAGTGCCTCCATTGTCACATGATCGTGATCCAGACGTTTGGAAACTGGCCCACATTTTCAAGTGTTGCAGCATCCCACAGTCCATATGATCCCGATTTCTGAGGCCCCCTGCCAGCTTCCAACAAGCGAAGACAACAGGGAAGCCAGGAGGAAGTCAGATGTCATGGTTACCTGAGGATCTTCCTTAAACAAGCCCATGGTGATTTGCTTAATGATGGTAACCATGGATTGCTGCAACTATTGTCATTAAGCAGCGCAGTGACGTGATGTTGCGCTTTATGATTGTGTCACTTAGCAATGGAAATTTTGGGCCCAATTACCATCATTAAGTGAGGAGTATCTTTATCAAATTTGCAGAAGAAGGCTTTCTTGCGGCCCATATTACTGAGACAACTGACTGGCATGTTCAAGGAGTCTCTGCCTCCTGCTATAGATGGGAGGAGAAACAATTCTTTTGTTTCTCCTCCCATCTATAGCAGGAGGCAGAGACTCCTTGAACATGCCAGTCAGTTGTCTCAGTAAGGTGCTATCCCTGTTCTCATATAGTTTAAGCCAGGGGTAGGCAACCTTGGCTCTTTTATGACTCGTGGACTTCAACTCCCAGAATTCCTGAGCCAGCATGGCTCAGCTTGGAAACCTCTCCCTTTCCCCTCAGCATGGCTGGCTCAGGAATTCTGGGAGTTGAAGTCCACGAGTCTTAAAAGAGCCAAGGTTGCCTACCCCTGGTTTAAGCTTTTGTGAATCCCACTTGCTTATTATTTTACTATAAAAATAATATGTATATTTTAAACTTACCAGCTATCCCAGTTATAGAGAGAAGTTTATCTAGAGAACGTCATTAAGATATTCAAACATAAGAATACGATTTCCAGGAAAAAATTGGCTAAGGCTTGGTTACTTGTTGCCAACTTAATCCCTAATCCTTATTTTTTTTCCCCCAGCAGATTTCTGATACATTAGTGAAGCTGATTTATTATGCTGTTTATATTTGTTTCTTATCCTTTAAAAAATGTCAGCTATAAAAGCAGAATAAATTACGACAAGGAAAAATCATGCAAACACACTGGAGTTACTCAATCTGTCCTGGCACAGTTCTTTAGTGTCCGTGCCATCTTTTTAAGACAACGAAAAATCGCATGCTATTTTGAAGGTTAAGAATCTGTTAATTATGCGATCCATTCTTGTTTTTGATTTGATACGGAGTGTTTAAAATATATACACAGTGTCCTCATTTATTGTAACAATATATAAGCCCCATCCGCAGGATGCAGGCAGCACACAAAACCAGGCCCCCTCTGGTCCACGGAAAAACCTGTCTCCACGGAACTGGTCCCTGGTGCCCAAAAGGTTGGGGACCTCTGATGTAGAATAAAAACCAATAAACAATTATCCTTATATAGTTAAAGCAAGCCCAGACAGTCTTAGATCAAATAGGATGGAGAACTGAGTTGACTTGATCTGCCTATATATGCCTCAAAATCCCTCTCTCTTAAATATTTCCCTTTCTCAGCAATAAAAATACCACTACCTCAACTTACGACAATTGAGCCCAAAATTTCTGTTGTTAAATGAGATATTTGTTAAGTGAGTTTGCCCCATTTTACGACCTTTACCACAGTTGTTAAGTGAATCACTGCAGTTGATAAGTTAGTAACCCGATCGTTAAATGCAGGGGTAGGCAACCTTGGCTCTTTTATGACTCATGGACTTCAACTCCCAGAATTCCTGAGCCAGCCATGCTGAGGGGAAAGGGAGAGGTTTCCAAGCTGAGCCATGCTGGCTCAGGAATTCTGGGAGTTGAAGTCCACGAGTCATAAAAGAGCCAAGGTTGCCTACCCCTGGTTAAATGAATCCAGCTTCCCCATTGACTTTGCTTATAAGAAGGTCGCAAAAGGGGATCACATGACTTTGAGACATAGCAATGGACATAAATATGAACCAGTTGCCAAGCATCTGAATTTTGATCACATGATCATGGGGATGTTGCAAAGGTTGTAACTGTGACAAACGGTCATAAGTCACATTTTTCAGTGTCCTTGTAACTTTGAATGGTCACTAAACAAACTGTTGTAAGTCGAGGACTACCTGTATTTGTCATTTTGAATTACACTTTCCCAGCAATAAAGTCTAGATAACTCTACTTCCCAGTTTTTCACTGAAACTTAATGGAATGGAATAACATTGGAAGGGACCTTGGAGGTCATCTAGTCCAACCCCCTGCTCAGGCAGGAAACCCTATACCATTTCAGACAAATGATTACCGGGATGTGGGTAGCAGAGCTGTAGATATCAAGTCATCGGCAGGGATGATGTTTCCACATGGACTACTGCTGGGGATAGGCCCAGGTCTCACTACAGACACCTTCACTTTTTCCCATTTTCCTGGAAACTGAAAGAAGAGGAGAACAAATAGCACTGTCCATGGAATAAGGTAGCTGGATGGGCAGACAGTCAGGAAAACCATATAATGGTGTTTCTCAACCTTGACAGCTTTAAGATGGGTGGACTTTAACTCCCAGAATTCTTCAGCCAGCAATGCTGCCTGAAGCATTCTGGGAATTGAAGTCCACACATCTTAAAGTGGTCAAGGTTTAGAAATGCTGCCATATAGCAGTCCAGCCAAGAATAAAGGATAAATAGTAAGATTAAAATTGTTCAAACTTATATATGAATGAAAAGACTGTGTGTGCCCATGTTTTGGGGGCCTTGAACGGATTTAAGACAAAAGGAATGAGAGCTTGAAGAAGTTTAAAGCAGGGTGGGACAAAGGAGGATTTTGCACAGGCAACACCAGCAAAGGTGTGCTTTCCCCGGACAATTAGTCAAGCACAACTTTCTTTCTGTGGCAGATTAGCAGAAATCTTTCCAAGCCCCCATATTATTAAACAAAAAGAGAAGACTTGGTTTAAATTCCTTGCTCAGAGGTGGTGGAAATAAACTGAGAAATGAAACATGTTGATCCTATAAGGATTACTGAGGATCTGCTAGCCAAACATGACATATATATAACCTGACAAAAAATTAGAGGCACTTGAGGATACAGGTTCTGGAATCAGTTCCTCCCTGACAATGACATGAGTTGTTAAGAGTGTTGTTTTGGTGATTGCCAATTTTTTTTTTAAAAAAAACACAAGCCCTATGCTTCTGCCTTTAACAGGGATCTTCCAGGCAGCCGACACATTTTTTCCTGGCATGGGGACCAAGTGATGCAATGGGCTCCAGATGTTTTATTTTTATACTGCAGGTTGCTGTGAAAGTAACAAAATCAAAGGGAATATAGTTTGGGAAGTGTAGGCCTCACAGCAGGGTAGAGAAAGTGAAATAATACAGTAGACAGAGCCACGTTTCTCAGCCACCACAACTTTAAGATGCATGGACTTCAACTCCCAGCATGCAGGCTGGCAAATTCTGGGAGATGAAATCCACACAAAAGTTGCCAAAATCGAAAAAGACTGCAGTAAAAGTTCACAATTCGTGAAAACACCAGATGAAATTGAGCAGCAAACAAAAACGACAAGTGCAAATTATTTTTTTAAACTTTACAGTCATGAAGTTGAAATTCACCATTTTAAATAGTGACAGTAATTAAGATATGTATAAGCTAAAAATTTATTGATAAATGTAATAATGATGTTTTTACTGAGTTGATATAATAAGAACTGTACTAGCTTGAATACGAGATAGTAAATGTTAAGGGAAAAAGAGAAGAAATATTTGATGTTGTAACTTGAGATTAGTACTAAAGCTTTTGTTATCGAACTATTGATTAACCCAGTCGCCACATTTTTTTAAATACTTAAATGTAAAATTGGAAAATTAATAAAATATTATTATTAAAAAAATAGTGACAGTGAAAATTTAGGGAATTTGTTAAAAGTGATCAATGCAGGTAATCCTTGACTTATGATCACAACTGGGACTGGAATTCTGGTCGTAGGTCATTGCGATCATAAGTAGAGGCACCTCTGTGACCAGACTCATTTTTTTCAATATTTTTTGCTGCAGTCGTTAATCAAATCACTCGGCTGTAAAAGCGAAACGCCTGGTTGTCAAGTGAACCCGTTTTTCCAAACGGGTGGGTTTTTTTTGCCAGAAAACGGCAAAGGGTGCAAATCGTGGTCTTGTCGCTAACATGCTTTTATTATGCTGATCCCTTTATCTTATAAATCCCTCAGTCGCTGATGAGTACAGAATATCTGTCATACATTTTAAACTGTAAAAGGCAGAATTAAATAAAAAATGTTCTGTTCCCAGAGGATGTATTTGCACGGCAAAGGAGAAGCAACAGCAAGCAGAGCAGCAGGGGTCTTACCTGAGGTTCATAGCGCAGCAGGAGATCATATTCCATGGAAAATGGCACATTGTTGATATGGAACTGCACCACGCTGCCCTCCAGCACCCGAACAAACCCCAGCCCAGTCCACATGACTGGACGGCCGGACAGGTGCACTCGCTGTATGACTTCCGCTCCCTGCCAACAGAAGGACCGGTAAGCAATTACGTTTCCTCAGGAAGAAAGTCTGTGGGGGTAGGCCTCAACTTACAACAGTTAATTTAGTGTCATTCGAAGTTACAGCAGCACTGAAAAAAGGAGACTTACGACCGTTTTTTACACTTAACGGCCATTGAAGTATCCCCACGGTCACTTGATCAAAATTCGGTCAACTGACTCATATTTACGACAGCTGCAGTGTCCCGGGGTCACAGGATCACCTTTTGCAACCTTCCGACAAGCAAAATCAATGGGGAAGCCAGATTCATTGAACAACCGTGTTCCTAATTTAACAACTGAAGTGATTCGCTTAACAATTGTGGCCAGAAAGGTCGTAAAATGGGTCAAAATTCACTTAAAGGTCTCACTGAGCAACAGAAATCTTGGGCTCAATTGTGGTCATGTCAAAGACTACCTGTAATGTTACCAAACTTATCAATTCATAATTATTTAACTAAATAAAAAAACTTTTACTTACCTGGACCAGGGGTAGGCAACCTTGGCTTTTTTATGACTCGTGGACTTCAACTCCCAGAATTCCTGAGCCAGCCATGCTGAGGGGAAAGGGAGAGGTTTCCAAGCTGAGCCATGCTGGCTCAGGAATTCTGGGAGTTGAAGTCCACGAGTCATAAAAGAGCCAAGGTTGCCTACCCCTGACCTAGACCCACATACCTAGCCATTTTCCAGCCCAGAAATTGTCCCCAAAGAAGCTCATAATAAAATAGGATGAGAAAAAAAAAGTTAAACAGCAGTAAGTGCAACTAGAGCTAACTGCAACACATAGCAGACGCTGCATCTGTTCATGTACATGAACATCTGTACAGTGCAGTACATGCTGCATTTGAATGCTTGCGGGTGGAAAACAGTAATAAAATAAAACAGGAAATTGTCTCCCCAGAGATTCTTGCTAAGGTTATGCAGCTCCTCGGAGAATACAGGTAGTCCTCAAGTTATGATAATTGAGCCCAAAATTTATGTTGCTAAGTGAAACATTTGTTACGTGAGTTTGGCCCATTTTACGACTTTTCTTGCCACAGTTGTGAAGTGAATCGTTGCATTTATTAAATTGGTAAGACAGTTGTTAAATGAATCTGGCTTCCCCCATTGACTTTGCTTGTCAGAAGGTCGCAAAAGGGGATCACACGGCCCCAGGACACTGCGACCGTCATAAATATGAACCAGTTGCCAAGCATCTGAATTTTGATCATGTGACCCCTGCGGACGGTCACAAATAGGAAAAATTGTCATAGCTATTGTATGACCGTTGTAACTTTGAACGGTCACTAAATGAACTGTTGTAAGTTGAGGACTACATGTAAATGCAGCCTTGGTTAGCACAATCACAAGGGAAAGACATGGCTGCTTTGAGATGCTGTAGAAAAAATGCTGCCTTGGTGTTGCCAAATCTTCCAAAGCCCCTTTTGGAGAATGAGTCCAAAGCCCAATATTTGCTTTCTTTCTTTTTTTTTTTAAAAGTACCTCTTCAAAACTGCCATTTGTATTTACAGGGTTAAAACTTCATTAAGGGTTAAAAAGTTTTGCTTCTTTGCTTCCCCTGTGCTGCTTAGAACAAACCTTGCTGTGTGTGAACTGAGTGTGGCATTTAGGATCATGCCTAGGATTTGATTTATAAATGTGGGTGTGAGTAAATTTGGCAGCAGGTAAAGCTGAGAGCCCTCCCCTCCCCCCCCCCCCAATCAGCATTAGGTCTTTACTCTGCATCTTGTTCCTCACTGGATCATTTAGCAATGAAATATAAAATTACCTGATTTTACTGTCTCTGCCCCGTGGCGAGCCTGAGCCCGCACAAGAAAGCTACTGTCAACGCTGCTAACATCGATGTTCTTGCTTTGACAACATATGGAGATGCAGCCATTTTCCTTTACTTTATGTTTTACTCTTAGAGTTAGAATTGGATGATACTGGGGGGGGGGGGAGGAATGTGCATGGGAGTTTAGTTAGACATAACAATACTGTATAAGGATGAGAACCAAGGTTTTTTGTAATAAGAGATGATAAGAAATGGCGGGTTGAAGAACTGGAGGGAAAGCCGGCATATCAAACTAATTGGAGAATGTGATTTACGACTGTTAATTAGAGGAGGGAATTGTGCTTTGATACTATGTGCTGAGGGGAGGGGAATTCAGATTTTGGCTTGGCCTATGTACGTGCCGATGCTATGCTACTCGAATAAAGATTCTTTAAGGTAAACAATGCCTCGAAGGTTCTTTTGAAGAGTTTCATCTGTCGGAACCATGACAGCTACTTTCTGACAGCTCCCAAGTAATTCTTTGCCATTCCTCACCTGGTGGAGGCGGGCTTCTTCTGCCTCGTGTGTATAGTGATCCAACACTACGCGATAATAGCCAGTTTGAACTTGATTACACTGCCGGCCCACCAGATGGCTACGGCAGCGACATTGTCCTGTTTCTGTGGCACATCTGTAAAAAGAAAAGGGGCCAGGTTCAAAATAAGCAAACGGTTCTCCCAAGTATGAGGTCCCTGGTGCACTCTGAGCTTGGTTGTTTTCTTGAGACAATCAAAAAGCCAAAAAAAGGAAACAATACATCAACCAAGGAACTACTGTACAAACTTGGACAAATAAGCTAACAGTAAACAGCCTAATTAAGGAACCACCAAGAACACTCCCACCGATGCTGAAGGGGTCGCCACAATGTAGAAAAGATTCTGAGACTCTAGAAAGAGTGCAAAGAAGAGAAACAAAGATGATTAGGGGACTGGAGGCTAAAACATATAAGGAACGGCTGCAGGAATTGCACGCTGGCTGAGGAATTCTGGGAGTTGAAGTCCATAAGTCATAAAAGAGCCACGTTTGAAGACCCCTGGTCTAGTTTAATGAAAAGAAGGACTAGGCGTGAAATCTCAGGGGCTGCCACAAAGAAGAGGGAGTCAAGCTATTCTCCAAAGCGCCTGAAGGCAGGACAAGAAGCAACGGATGGAAACTAATGAAGGAGAGAAGCAACCTAGAACTAAGGAGAAATTTCCTGACAGTTAGAACAATTAACCAGTGGAACAATCTGCCTCCAGAAGCTGTGAATGCTCCAACATTGGAAGTTTTTAAGAAGAGACTGGACAGCCACTTGTCCGAAATGGTATAGGGTTTCCTGCCTGAGCAGGGGGTTGGACTAGAAGACCTCCAAGGTCTCTACCAACTCTGTCATTCTGTATATACAAATAAGAGCAAACTCCACTCCTTTCTAGCACTGATGATGTTACCTAGTTTGGTAATGAAACGACTGCAAAAAAACCAAAACCAAAACCAACCAAGCTCAGAGAGCATCAAAGATCCCATAGTCCAACCCTGAGCTACAAATATTCTCTTCTATCAGTTCTTCCAAGTGACAATAGGCCTACCCATCTTCTCCTCAGGGGATAAAACTGGCCCTGATCTGCTGGAGGTTTTACACTAAAGCTAAATAGGTTCCGGCTTGGTGGGTGCTTCTAAGGGGGAGACCTGAGCATCTGTCTTACGTGCAGGCATCTCATTCTGAATTATAAAGATGAAGTAAATAAGAATAGAGTTCTCTCTCTTTTGCCTCTCCTCCCACAGTTATCTGATTCTTCACCACCTCCGATAACTTTCTATTTCACTTTCCATCCATCCCATCTTGTTTTTCTCATCCTGGATATTGCATGGATAACACTGCACCCATTTTTTCCCCTCATCTTTGCTCACAGAACAGTAGCCGTAGTTCCTTACTGATTGTCGTAGGCACCCCCTACATCGCAGTCACAAGGACGGCAGCCACGCAGGTCGAGACTCAGAGCCCAGTGTTCAGGCTGGAAAGCAACATAAGATTCTTTAGTCCAAGAGAGACATAATGCACATATAAGGCTGGCAAGTGATACTTACCGTCTAGTACTTACCAGGCATTGATTACAGCTGCGCCCAGAAACCAAGCGTTTGCAGAAGCAATCCCCTGTGATGGTGTCACATTGAGGGCCCTCTTGCACTGTGCCTCGGGGGTCACACTGGCAGCCTGTTAAGTCAGACATGGCAAACTCACCCTTGTCTCAAGGATTTCCCGGTTTATCGATCCTTAATGATTGTATTCCCCTATTGAAGAATCATTCCCAGCTTTTTGGGGACAGCCACTGGAGTCCTTATCTTCTTTAGTTTGGGTTTTATCAAGTGTGGGAAAATCAGAAGTCCAATATGAAGGTTTATTGCACACTTATGTTCTCTACAAGAACCTTTACAATGCCACTTTACCACTTTACAATGCCTTGGTAAGGCCACACTTGGAATACTGCATCCAGTTTTGGTCACAACGATGTAAAAAAGATACTGAGACTCTAGAAAGAGTACACAGAAGAGCAACAAAGATGATTAGGGGACTGGAGGCTAAACCATATAAGGAACGGTTGCTGGAATTGGGTATGTCTAGTTTAACGAAGAGAAGGACGAGGGGGGACATGATAGCAGTGTTCCAATATCTCAGGGGCTGCCACAAAGAAGAGGGAGTCAAGCTATTCTCCAAAGTGCCTGAAGGCAGGACAAGAAGCAACGGATGGAAACTAATCAAGGAGAGAAGCAACCTAGAATTAAGGAGAAACTTCCTGACAGTTAGAACAATTAACCAATGGAACAACCTGCCTCCAGAAGCGGTGAATGCTCCAACACTGGAGGTTTTTAAGAAGAGACTGGACAGCCATTTGTCCGAAATGGTGTAGGGTTTCCTGCCTGAGCAGGGGGTTGGACTCGATGAGCTCCAAGGTCCCTTCCAACATTATTATTATTAACCTGAATTACTAATTTTCAAAGCAAATTGGCAGTAGATAAGAATCAATGGAATTCAAGGTGGGCTGGACTTCGATCTCTGGTGGGTGCGAAGGGACCTGAGACTTGACATGTTTGATCCCTCCCTTGGGCTCAGCCTGGCCATCTCCTACAGGTTTGATAGACAAGCTGAAGTTTTAACCAGTGAGTTTTAGGAGTTTCAGAGTTTCAAATGTATCCTTCATTTTGTTCCTTATACCACACAGGCTAAGTTTCACTGTCTTAAGAAAATCCATTCCAAGAGACCATCAGCCAGTGCTACAGTCACACGAGGTTCCCTAGAGGAAAACCCGTCTCAGCCCAGGAGAAAGATACCTACGCTGGCATCCTTGTGGGTTTTCTGCACTCAGTCCGAAGAACCCAGACTTGCATCGGTCACAGCGGGGCCCCTCTACATGCTCCTTGCACCGACACTGCCCGGCAATCAGTCCCAGCATTGGATCATCATGTGTGTCACACACCCCACCGTCTAATGTCCCGTCAGGGTCACAGTCACAGGCTACATGGCAGAGGGGGAGGGAAAATAAAGGAGTTGTGCTCAAGGGATGGCCACAATTCAGAATCTAAAGGAACAGCCAGCAGGGAACAATTAACACACCACTATTTTCAGATCCAAACTAAAACAAAAAACAAAAACCTACCATTTTTTCGTAGATTATTACTGATTAATAATATTGCTAATAGAAAAGGTGAGATACTACATGTAGTCCTCCACTTATGACCAGTCACTTAAGTGACCATTCCATTATGACAGACCTGGCTAACGCTATTTAAGACCCGGATGTGACTTCCGGTTCCGGTCGCAGCGCCCGCGGACGTGCAGAGAACTCGTTCTCTTGGCCGTCCGGTTTCCCCCCGCCGGTAGACCCTGGACAGAGGAGGGCACTCGTCGATCGCGGAGGGAGCGGCAGCTCCCTCTGCGGTCCGAGAAAACCACCTTTGGGTCGACGGGGAAAAGATCGGCCAGTAATATGGCCGATCACTCAGCTGCTCCAGCCGAAAGTCACAGCAACATCTAAGCAAAAAGAACCACCGTGGAAGATCCGGGTGAGACCTTTCCTTCCCTCTTGTTAATTTACCTTTCTCCCTGCTAACAGTTTTAAGAACTATTTCCCTATTTTGAGAAAGCAGCGTTTGATTACTGGGGAAAACGGGCTTTGGAAAAATAATTATTGTTTTTTTTTATTATTTTATTTTGTCTATATAAGCAGTTGGAACTCGGGCATCCGAGTTATTGTGACTTTCTCTTTTGGCGTGTTTATCTTCAGTTTAGGTGAAAATCCTTAGGGAGGGGGTGGAATGTTCTTTTTTTCTCCCCCCCTCCTGAACAGTACTGCCTAAAAAACTTTTTGCTCTCTGGGCGGACTTATGTAGATTGTTTTGGATACAATGCATCTTGGGACTTGGCATGAAGCCCAGAAACTATGACTGATACAATGTAACTTTTTCCATTTGAACTCCCACTCCCTGATTTTGGCGTGATGCCCAGACTGGATTACAACATAACAACTGACTGCTATTTTTTATCTCTGTGCTGGACTTGACTATTGGTTTTTTTTTTTCTCTCTCTCTTATCTTTCTTTGGAAATACATCTCTGTTTGCATTTTATATTTTATAACGCTGCAATCTATTCTTTAAGCTGAATTTCTATATATAAAAAAAGAAGATGGAATCCTACTCACAGATTAATTATGGACTTATATTAGAAAAAATCTTGGAAATAAGACTGGAACTTAAAGAACATATTAGATCGCTTAGTTTCAAGGAGGACTTAGAATTAAGAATTGAAGCTCAACCTTTGATTGACTATGATACACAATCAGACTTACAACTTAATGAGATGGATGGAATACATTTACAATCTATTGAATCTACTGAATTTATTGAAGAGGAAGAGGACACATCCTACATGATGGATATCTTTGATGATCAAAGGCAGAACTCAACTAAAACATTTACAACTTTAAAAGCAACAGGATTGGACTTCCAAATACGAGGCACCAAAAACGTTGACAACATGACAGTACAGACAACACTGGATAAAAGAGAAAAAGAATATGATTGGACTCAATGGTGGGAAAAGGCCTTTAGCCAGTTACTAAGATGGGAGGATTTAGAGGCCCTGTTGTGGAAACCTACCTGGCACAAAAAGAAAGCTAGAATTAGATTTAAAAATAAGAGTTAAAATTTTATTTGATTGGTAAAAAGGGCTTCTGGACGTTGATTGAACTAATATTTTTGAGATCTTTAAGGTTACTTTGGTATGAGTCAACACTAGATTTAAATTATGGATTTGATTATGATTTGGAATGGCAATAAGAAAAATTGGAAAATTTATAATTAAAGGAGTTAGATTGAGATTGAGACTGGTGAAATATTATTGATATTTTTATTTATAAGAATTGAATGGTAATTAGTGAGGTATTAAATGGATTAAATTGAAACAATTGAGGAATCTTTTAGGGACGTGGACTGATCTATAAAAATATTGGATAGAATATATGAAATAGAATATAGTTGAGAAATATTAAGATATAATAGTTATATTATTTGTTTATGATAGAAATAATTATTGTTCTATTATTATTATTATAATTATTATTATTATTATTATGTTATTATATTACTATGTCTAATGCAATAGTTTTAAAATATATAAATTCATGTTTATTTACAAAATATGTATGTGAAATAGAATAAGAGATATAATTTGATTGAGAAGCATAAATTGAAATTGGAATAATAGATAGAGGTGAGAAACAATTTATATTTTAGGAATGCTCGAATTGTATACCATAAGAGGGAACTTTGAAAGTAGTAGTTTAAATTGTATATGTATGACTGTATTTTTTGTTGTGTTCTATGGAGTGCCCTATCTCCACGATGTGGTATAAGCACTTGGTTGTAAAACAAATAAAAACTAATAAAACTTGTTATGATAAGACCCGGATGTGACCTCCCCCAGGGTCACGTGACTGCATTTTGGGTGCTCAGCAACCAGCCCACATTCATGGCCATTTGCTGTGTTCCACAGTCAAGTGGTTGCAATGTACGATTTGGTTTTTTTTGCATTTACTTCCAGTTTCCAGCAAAAAAATTGTGGAGAGTGGATTCGCTTAACAACCGTGGTGTTCACTTAACGACTATGATCATTCACCTAATGACCACTGCAACAAAATGTTGTAAAATCAGGAGTGGTCGCCTGGTGACTCTTTAATAAGCAGCATGGCTTACCACTCTTATTCAATTATGGTTATAAGTTCAGGATTACCTGTAGACTCGGTCTTTCTTCCTTCAAGCCTGTGTGGAAACACTGCCCTTTGACTTCCTAACACTTTGCTGAGCCATGTTGCCAAACCAGTGTTTTTCAGCCTTGGCAACTTTTAAGATGTGTGAACACCTTTTCAGGTTGAAAAACACAGTGCTGAATTCTCCACTCTGCTAATCAGCAATGAAGAAACAGGCAGCCAACCTGCAGATGGATGTGGAGAGCAACGCTCCCTGAATGCACAATGGAAATGCTGGCTCCAAAGCCTCTAATCTAGCTTTTGCAGATTGTCGCTTAATGCTTTGTGCTGCTGTTGATCAGCAGGGTTCTGTCTATACGTTCAGGGAAACTCGACAAAGCCCCATTATAAAGCATTGCACTATTTTTACGGTAGCAGGGGCACCGATATACTTTGCGGATCTGAGATGGAAAACAAAACCAGCCATTCCCAAGAAGGATATTTTTGTCTTGTTCCAAATGTACCAGGCCACATTTAAGAAGGCCGAAGGTATTTCTCAATCCTCAGAAACACCACTGAACAATTGAAGCACAATTTCCCATTGATTTGCGTTTCCCGTGGCAGGATGGAAGCATTGTGGTTAGTGCTGGGTAGAAATGGCTTTTCAAAATACTCCACCATTTTGGGAGAGGAATAAAGCAGGAGGATAGGTTAACTTTCTCCAGTGGAAGGAGAAATTCTCCTACGGTTTCTCAGGAATTTTTCTCAGCAGTGACCAAAGTTCTACGGACAGTATTTAATATTTATTTGTTATGCATATGTAGGGGTGTGGGTCTATACCAGTGATGGCGAACCTATGGCACGCATGCCAGAGGTGGCACTCAGAGCCCTGTCTGTGGGCACGCGCGCCGTCGCCCCAGCCCCGCCTTCCCCTGCAGCCCCCTCCTCACCAGCAGCCCCCTGGAGGAGAGTTGCCCCCGGGCACAGCCCGCACGGAGCAGCGCAGGCAAGGACATGGCAGCCGGGCAGTGGGGACAAGACTCCGCCCTCACGCCCCATCATGCACAGATGATGCTGCGGGGCGAGGGCAGAGGGCGTGGCCGCCATGGGGCTGCTGGGCCTCCTGAATGATCTGTGGCAGGCCGTGGAGGTGGTGGGTGGCCCGGGAGGCAGGGCAGAGGGTGGGGCGGGGGCGATGGGGGGATTTGGGCACTCGGTCTCTAAAAAGTTCGCCATCACTGGTCTATACATATGTTGTACATAGTATATTTTAGGTGTGTGTCATGTATGTGTTTCACTTCGAGAGCGGGCAATTAAATTTCATTTTTGATGTGTGCCGTTGTGCCCACAGTAAAAAAATGACAATAAAAGTTATCTTATCTTATCTGCTCCTAAAAAAAAAACATGGAGGGAATTCCCTATGTCCTCCTTAGGGACTTCATTGAAGCCTGGGAAGTCAGAAGATGCTGTCCCTAGTGAGATGACTGAATAAAAAGAGGACAATTAGCATACCTCCTTAGCTACTTTTCAACTATGTACGGGTGGTCCTCACTTAAAGGCCAGTCGCTTTCCAAGCGTTCAAAGTTATGACGGACCCTCCCCAAAGCTATGTGCAGTCTGGTTCCAGGGTTCTGATGGCTGCATGCATCCCCGCCGCAGTCACATATTTCATGCGACTCTTAAAGCTTTGGGGTTTAATTTTCAACAGAGGTTCAAAGGGCAGATAGAACCTGTAAATATCAGGGGACCAGATGCCTACATACAGGTAGTCTTCAACTTATGTCTACAACTGTCTCGCTAAGTGCTAAGTGAGACAGTTGTTAAATGAGTTTTGACCCATTTTATGACCTTTCTTGCCACAGCCCTGAAGCGAATCATGGCAGTTGTTAAGTCGGTAACACGGCTGTTAAGTGAATCTGGCTTCCCCGTTGACTCTGCTTGTCAGAAGGTCTCAAAAGATGATCACGTGACCCCGGGACACTGCAACCGTCACAAGTACATGCCAGTTGCCAAGTGTCCCAATTCTGATCACGTGACTGTGGGATTGCCTCAACGGTCGTTAAGTGTGAAAAATGGCCGGAAGTCACTTTTTTCAATGACAGTGTAACTTTGTATGGTCACTAAACAAATTGTCGTAAGTCGACAACTACTTGTATTCTCATCCTCCAACTCTGCCAGCGGTGAGGAGCGGGGCTGGTCCTCAAGAGAATCCCTCTCTTCCTGTATTACTTTCTGTATTATATGGATACCCGAATTGTATACTATATGTTTATGTAATGCCAAATTGGAATATGTTAATAGTTAATTAAGCTCGAAAATGGGTGGAAATATTATTGATAGTTTTGTTTTTTCTTTTGTCTTTTTTTTTCTTGATTGGTAAAATAGAGAGGGAAATTTTAAAGAAGTAATTTAAATTGTTTATGTATGATTATATTTTCTATTTTGTTCTATGGCGTGCCCTATCTCCACGATGAGTCCTAAGCACTTGGCTGTAAAACAAAAAAAATTCAATAAAACTTGTTATATAAAGAGAATTCCTCTCTTCCTGCTGCAGATTCTCAGATCCTGAGTCCATTTTCTTCCCTCCGCAGCTGTTACCCCCCCCCTTACCTCGGCACATGCCAGGATCACGAATATCCTTGGTGGGATCCTTGTAGTAGAATGGCTTGCAGAACTGGCAGTGATGGCCCATAGTGTTGTGCTGGCATTCATCACAGACCCCACCATGGGCGTTGCCCGTGGCCAGGTACACGGCCATGTCGAAGTGGCACCGGTGGGAGTGTTCGTTGCAGTTGCATTCTGAGGAGAGCAAGAATGCAAAAGTGCTTCGCTCTAGACTCCATCGGCCAACGATGCTTCCCACCCTCCAACCACATCGGAAAAAGCCCCCGAGAGAGAGCACAGAGATACATCCCCTGTATCACCTGGTTAGGAGGTAGGAGGCGCTTCCTTAATCTTGTTTAGCTTCCTTTTGGTGAAACGGAAGCTGGCCCCAGCCAGCAGTCTATGCACCCAAGAGTGCGTGGCTGCTGAGACCTGTCCAAAACCTCAGATAGCCCATCTCTAAACCCCTTCACACGTAAGAGTTTCCTGCCCGTAATTTATTTCCTTGCATGTCTGTGCGTCAACCATCCTGTGGGGTCTGTTTGACCAGGATCTGTGGGTCCCTCTACCACCTAAGAATTCATTCACTGTTCCTGCTTGAAAGATAGGTTTTTCTGTGTGTATAAAATACTACGTTAAATAATTGACAAGTTGCTTTGCTGCACTCTAATGAACGTGTGCTCGTTACAAAGCCCATAAGGAAGAGATCCGTGATCTTCCAGATGTTGCTATACTTAAATACTCCTAGCATCCCTCACCCTAGGCAATGCTCACCATATTTTTGGGAGCGACATCTGGAAGGCTTCAGGCTACTAGATCCTTCAGTCTTCTATGTCAGAGGTCCCCAACCTTTTGGGCACCAGACTGGTTCCGTGGAGAGGGGTTTTTCCATGGACTGGAGGGTGTGTGGTTTTGTGTGCTACCTGCATCTCGCAGATGGAGCTTTGCTTGTTTGTGCGGCCCGGTTGCTGGCATACTGTGGCCCGGTACTGGTCCACAGACCGGGTGGTTGGGGACCCCTGTTCTATGTGGTAAATGTCTTATAATAATAATTGGTAGAGTATGTGTCTTTACCAACAACACCCTTCCTCTAAGGTCCCCTACATAAATGTTTTGGGAGGACACAGTCCATTTCTGACCTCACAACCTTCCCCAATTTAGTCTTTAGAGGCACTACAGTGTTCACACTCACTCTTGCAGGCATTTGTGCGGCGTCCCTCAGCTGGGCGCCAGGGCAAGTCATGGTAAAAGTCGTTGCATAGCTCACAGTTCAGCCCTTTGGTGTTGTGCTTGCAGACGCAGCGACCGTGAACCTGTTGGCAGATGAAGAAAGGTGGCAACACAAACCTCAATAGCAGAGGGCAGACCCTCCACAAGCAAGGAGCAGGCCATGTGGTCTAGGTCAGGGCTTTCCAACCTTTTCACCGATTGTACCACTTTTAGGATATGGCAGTATTCGAGTACCACCTAGCAAGGTGTCAAAAACTTGATGACCAAAAAAAAAACCCTGTTCAAAGTTGCAATTGCACTGAAATGACTTATGACCATTTTCACACTTATGACCATTGCAGCATGCCCAGAGTCATGTGATTTATATTTGGATACTTGGCAACTGATTCATATTTATGATGGTCACAGTGTCCCAGGGTCATGTGATCCCCTTTTGCAACCTTTTGACAAGTAAAGTCAATGGCAGGGCTGCTGGTGGCCAAGTGCTAAGGCAGGACTTCCCTCCCTCCCTCCTTCCCTGCCTCTTTCTCATGCCCACCTCCTTCTGAAGGAAGAATTTGAACCCCCCCCCATATTTTTTCTCTTCCATATATTCATCAAACAAGGAAAAGCCTCCAGAAACAGAAAAGACAAACTGCTGAGTGAACTAGCTTAAAAAGGCACATTTCCCTTTAAGAATTAGCTACTGGCTAGAAAGGAAAGTAAGGAAGAAAAAAAAATGTAGTAAATATTGGCTGCCGGCTAAGGCAGCCTCCCCAAATGGCTCCATTCATAAGTAAAAGAATCTACAGGCAAAATCCATTCAGGAGAAAAATACTTCAAAATCCCTTGCAGCAAAACTTACAGCTAACAATAGCAGAGCAATAGAAGCTAACAGGAGACATCAGCCATCAGCCATCAGCCAAATAGAAATTGCCAAACACTCCTTAAGAACACAAAGCCCACATTGCACAAATCCCAGAACTTCAAAGTCACAAAAGCACATAAGAATCCTTCCACTCTCCATCTCCCTCCCTCCCTCCTTCTCTCCTCCGTGCCTCTGCAGGTCCAGAGGACTCTCTCACTGTAACTCCTTGCCTGTGCTGGCTCTTTCCCTCCCCCACTACACTTGGCTAGGTAGCGCTGCGTACCACCTGCCACTTGTTAATGTACCACAAGTGGTACGCGTACCACCGGTTGAAAAGCCCTGGTCTAGGTCTATTCTTTAAGTTTGTGGCATCCTGTGCAACGGCTTTTAAAAAAAGAATGATAATGGTCCTTAAGATAACAAAAGACAAAAAGAGAACAGTCCTCTGGTTTGGAAGGAAAAGTCCATACATTTTGCAGCCAAAGCACAGAAGTAACCAAATCTGGGTATTTCTTTCAGCCTGGTTAATTTATTTATCTCTTGCTTTTCTTCCATCACAAAAGTCCAGAAAGTGTGCATGAACTGCAAATCCTACTGATTCAGCAATAAGTAAGACTGGAGCAGGCAACACTATTCTACGAGGAACTATATTTTACTTTTAAAAGAATAGTTTTACTGGCCTCACATTTATACTGGTGGCGGCTCAAAGGGGAGACGATGATGTTTTGAGTCATTTTTTTTTTCATTTGGGGAAGTGGAATAGGATTTGAAGTGAGAGAGCTACAGGTAGTCCTTGACTTACAACCATTCATTTAATGACTGTTCAGTTGTGTCAGTGGTAAAAAAAAATGACTTACAACAGGTCCTCGCAATTATACAGTCACAGTGTCCCCACGGCCCCATGATCAAAATTCAGACACTTGGCAATGTTGTATTTACAACAGTTGTAGTCCCAAGGTGGTCGCGCATTGTTTAGAATGGTTAGAAGGCAGTACTGCAGGCTAATTCTGCTGACTGCCGGCAGTTCGATTCTCACCAGCTCAGAGTTGACTCAGCCTTCCATCCTTCCAAGGTCGGTAAAATGAGGACCCAGACTGTTGGGGGGGGGGCAATATGCTGACTCTGTAAACCGCTTAGAGAGGGCTGTAAAGCACTGTGAAGTGGTATATAAGTCTAGGTGCTAAGGTCATAAGATTGTCATTTGTGATCTTCCCAATTGGCTTTTGACACACAAAGTCAATGGGGGAAGTCAGATTCACTTAAATATATGGCAAAAAGGTCATAAAATTGGGTGTGATTCATTTAATGACTGCATCACTTAGCAATGGAGGTTTTGATCCCAATTGTGCTTGTAAGTCGAGAACTACTTGCACAGTAACCATGGAAAGAAGTTTCATACTTCTTATGGAGTTTTGTTGTTGCTATTGCCTGATATGAGAAAGGAGCCCTTTTTCAGAGGAAAAAACATAGATGGGGACACATATGGCCTGTGGGTTACATGTTGGCTCACCATAATGTAGATTGTAGAAGCATGGATGTGTAGTCCTTCAAGAGATCTAGTTGGCTCATTTGGAAAACTCTTAACCAAACTACATGGTTCTGAATCCAACTGTTGGGCATAGCAGTAGCATTTCCGATTCAGTAACAGCTTCCAGTTTTGTATTTTGTATCGTCATCATCATCATCATCATCATCATCATCATCTTCTTCTTCTTCTTCTTCTTTTCTTCTTCTTCTTCCTCTTATTACTACTACTACTACTACTATTACTACTTGTTGAATATTTCCCTCAAGTGTAGCCTTTTAAGGCAAAGCCAGATCTATAAGGAGGGGGCCATTAATGATGGGGGTTGGAGGAGCATGGTATTTTCTCTGCTTAGTATCATAGAGCTGGAAGGGAACTTGAAGGTCTTCTAGTCCAGGGGTCTGCAACCTTGACAACTTTAAGACTTGTGGACTTCAGCTCCCAGCATAGCTGGCTGAGGAATTCTGGGAGCTGAAGTCTTAAAGTTGTCAAGGTTGCAGACCCCTTTTCTAGTCCAATCCCTGCCCAAGGCAGGAGTCCTTACACCATCTTGGACAAATGGTTGGCCAGTCTTTTCTTGAAAACCTCCAGCAATGGAGCACTTACAGCTCCAGGAGGCAAGCTGCTCCATTGACCAATTGTTCGCACTGACAGGAAATTCCTCCTTATTCCCAGGCTGGATCGCCTTCTGGCACCCTTCCCCCCACTGCTTCTGGTCCTGCCCTCAGGTGCTGTGGAGAATAATTTGATACCCTCTTCTCTGTGACAGCTCTTCAACGTATGGCCACAACTGAGCCCAAAATTTATGTTGCTAAGTGAGAAATTTGTTAAGTGAGTTTTGCCCCATTTCTTGCCCCATTGGAACCACCGCAGTTGTTAAATCAGTAAGACGGTTGTTAAATGAATCTGGATTTCCCCACTGACTTTGCTTGGCGGAAGGTTGCAAAAGGGGATCACGTGACTCTGGGTCACTGCAACCGTCATAAATGTTAAGTCAGTTGCCAAGTGTCTGAATTTAAATCACATGACCATGGGGATGCTGCAGCGGTCGTAAGTATGAAAAGTAGTCCTAAGTCAGTGTTTCAGTGCCATGGTAACTTCGAACGGTTACTAAGCAAACTGTTGTAAGTCGAGGACTGCCTGTATTGGAAGATGCTATCGTGTCTCCCCTGAGCCTTCTCTTCATTAGGCCAAACATACTTAGTTCTCTTAGCTGTTCATCATACAATTTAGTCTCCAGGGCCCTTCGTTGCTGCTCTCTGCACTCTTTCTAGGGCACGGGTCTTCCAACTTGGCCCTTTTATGACTTGTGGACTTCAACTCCCAGAATTCCACAAGTCATAAAGGGCCAAGTTGGAAGACCCCTGTTCTAGGGCCTCACCCTCTTTTTATTGTCGTTGTTATCAGGAAGCCTTACCATGCTTTCCACAACAGCAGGATTGCCAGTGAGCGGGGCACACTCCGAGGCGTGCCCATAGCAGAAGCAGTTGCCCCGCAGCACCATCTCATACACCGCATAGTAGTATTTCTCCTTGATTTCCCGGCGGGAATCCAAGAGGTTGTCTCCCAGCGTGTGCAATTTAGTCAGGTTCATCCTCAGGTTGGTGACTTTCAGGAGATCTGGGCATTGAAACCATGAGATGCAAGAAGATCATAAGATCGTGGTGAGAAAGCAAAAAGCTTGACCATTTTAGATTGGCTGGCTTCTGCAAAGCACCCGCTGGAGTCAGAAATATCTGCACCGCACTCGGGAGGAGGGAAGGCAAGGAATACCGAATGCCCAGACAGATCCTTGGAGCCAATCGTGTAATTGCTAGAGCAAAAAATACATCGAGGGCCAAAATTAACTAGCCTGAAATAGGGCAAAAGACAAGGGCAGCTGCGGTCTGCATTGCAATCAGAGTGAACTAACTAGTTAGCTAAATAAGCCTCTCCCTCTTTATATCTGCATGTGCCTGCGTCTGTGTGCCGCATACCACACTGGTCTAGGATATCTTCTCTTTGGGAAGAATTCTTGTGGTGATAGCATGTTTACCCAGGATTTTGGGTCTAGTGGGGAGTATATATTTTTCAGAAGAATCATCGAGTTGGAAAAGAACTGGAAAAGTTGGAAAAGTCATTTCCCTGCCAACGCAAGAAATCCCTGGATACTCCTTCACCCATGATAAATGGCTGTGCAGTTTCTGCTTAAAATACACCAGTGGGATATTCTGGATATGGAACTTGCCTGCCTTGGGAAACCATTCTCGTCAACAAGCTGAAATTTAACAACTGAGAATAAAGAAATGGCCTTCTCCAAAGAGATGACTTTCAAATATGCATTCTTATATCCCCACTGCCATGGCGTCTGAGAATTTTAGAAGCTGTAGTAGTCTCAACACATCTGGATGCCACCCAAAGGAGCAAAAGCTTTACTTAGCTACATGTAAAATGGCGTGGTCCGTTCCTGGAATGCTCCAGTGTTCCCTGGAGCATTGCATTCCCCCCCACCCCCCAGAACATGCTAACCCAGCTATTTGGGCTTTTCCCGAAATAAATCTGGAACAGGAAAGAATTTGCAATACTTTGGACATGGCCGAACATCTCAAAAGGAGGTGTAAGATATTAAATCTTTTCTACACCTCAAACCAATGCTCTACTCCACTGTTTCTCAACCGTGGCAACTTTAAGGTATCTGAAACTCCTAGAATTCCTCAGCCAGAATGCTGGCTGGGGAATTCTGGGAGTTGAAGTCCACATATCTTAAAGTTGCTAAGGGTTGGGAAATACTGCTTTACTCTTTTCAGCCCAGAATCCCAAAAAAAAAAAAAGACTCACTCTGAATTTTTGGACTGTACGGGTCATGGATTGGAATAGCTGGATCCAGCACTCTGTAGATGACCTAGAACAAAGAAGAAAGGCATAACATAGAGAAGAGAAAGAGCCCCGGCTGAGTGTAAATAGCTTTGAGTAGAGGTAGTCCTCAACATACGGCTATAATGGAGCCTGCTGATCTCTGACCTACCCAATTTTACAACCTTTTTTGCGCTGATCGTTAAGTGAACCGATGATTTACTATGGCGAGGTTTTGCTGAAAACCGGAAGTGCTGGTTTTTAGCAAAACGGTCATAAAATGTGATTACGTGTCGGCGGGATGCCGCGAAGGGCTGTAAATGCAGCCACGTTGCTGAGTGCGCAAAGATTGATCATGTGACTGCAGAAAGTGTCCAACTGCAGAACTTCAATTCAGACCCTTTTGTAAAGGCTGGTCGTAACTTTGAATGGTCACTAAACAACCGGTTAGTAAATCAAGGACTATCTATACTCAACTTTGCAGCCCTGAGGCCAGGAATCACACTCACCTCCCCTTCTGTAGAAGGTTCAATTTCCGAGTACCGCGACTCGCAGATAACGTCATCCACGCGTCTCAAGGGTCCCAGGGAGGCAGTGGGGAAAGATGCTGCACAGTCATAGGCAAAGTAGCGGTACACCTGCCAGGTGCGCCCAAAGTCTGCTGAGCGCTCCACCAGCATAGCTGCCGGTCGGAAGGTCTGCAGGGTAGAAATGGTGACTCAACAAATTACACCAAACTGGACTGGAGATCTACAAGAATCACTTTTGTGTGTCTTCAGGTTATCATCTGAAGTGTTGCTCAGCTTTTAGTTCTTATTATAACTCTGTTATTGTCTGCGTTTAAAATTACAGTATTGTTGTTATTATTATTAATAGTAGCAGTATCACCACGATCATTATCGTCATCATTATTAATTGTCTATGTTATATCTTGCCTGGAATTAAGATGGATTGAGGCAGTGTGTAAATAAATAAAATAAAATAATGAGATGCGATAATGATAAAGGAATAAATAAATATGGGCAACCCAGACCCTATGCTCATATATTTTGTGTAAATATCTATCAGCCCTTCAAGAAACAGACATCACAAAATTCTGGAGTTTTACTTTATGGATACAGGCTATCGATAGTTTTGATTTGGTTTAAAGAGGGAAGAGAAAATATCATCAGACTTCCATAATAGAATCATGGGAGTCTGATATTTCCCTTTCCCTCTTTAAACCAAAGAGAATCAAGGAGAGGCAATCTTGAGTTTCTTTCTCACACTTTCTGTTTTCCTGGACTAAGTTTTATGAATAGTTGTCACCTATTTTCTCCAAGGTTATCTCTATATTCTTCCACATGGTCCTAGATTTGTATGCTATGGGTACGCTATCAAGGATACAATCAACCCTTGATTTAAAAACCTCAATTTACAAGCACCATGTTTAATGGATAAAGTGTACTGAACAGGGCTATGCTATGCTGCAATGCTGGAAGGGGTGTTGCTTTAGGGAAGGGAATTTAACAAAGCCATATTTAGTGTACTGTACATGCCTTCCCCTCAATAATCCATCAGATCAAGTGCTATACCTATATATGCTAACATAACAGATGAAACAGATTTAATTTGGCATTTTACAAAGTAGTTTTATAAGGTTATTTCCCCACATTTCACAAGAAGAATCATTTGGACCATTGTATACAATGGAATTTCTGTGTTATAGGAAATTGCATACAAATGTGTTGCCTTTAGATATGCAGACAGGAAAATTGCCATGGAAATGTGCGTTTATTCTGTACTTTAAATAAAGCCCCCACCTCCTTGTGAAGAACAGTATAAGGCTACAAAGGCTCCCCAAAAATAAACTCATTCATGCCTCTACACGAAGAAGGCATTGTGGGAATTCTCTCCTGGAGAAGGAGCCATCTATGGTCAAATGGAACGTACCTTAAAAGTCATGATTAAGTGCGTGAAGTGGAATTCAGCCTCCAGGTCCAGGCGGATACTGACTTCCTCCGCTCCTAGAGAAATAGATGGGAGGTGGGGTGGACCCCAGAAAAATATTAGGGCAATTACTTTTGACCTAATTTTATTTATTTATTAAATTTATATACCACCCATCTTGCTGTTTGAAGCGACTCTAGGCGGCTCTTTTGGAAGGGAATCTAAGATTCCTCTGAAACTTTTTGGGATTCTCATTATAGAAAATCAATAATAGTGATGACTCAATTTCCTGAATGACAGATGGCCCACTATTGCTCTTCTTCCCATCCAAACTACATTGGACAGTATTTTTCAGCCTTGACAACTTTAAGATATGTGGACTTCAACTCCCAGAATTCCCCAGCCAGCATGGCTAGCTAGGGAATTCTGGGAGTTGAAGTCCACATATCTTAAAGTTGCTAAGATTGAGAAACACTGTTGTTGCATATCTAAGAACCATAGTAAGCCCCCTTCCCCTTTCTATATGTACAACATGCAGGGATATCTTAGCTCCAAAACCCCACCATCAACAGCTGACAAGGAAGGCAGACCTCTTTTAACAAAACTTTCCCACCACCACTTACCATCTTGTAAACCATACTAAGGGTAGGAAAGAGTTCCTGAATTTAGGCACTCTAATAAGATTTTACCATTAGGTAAGACAGAGTTGAGCTATAAAGAAATGAACCCAAATTTCTGCATTCATGATCCAGGAATGTAATTCCAGATAATACTATTGTATTGGTAATATATTGGATTATTTTATGTATGACTTTTTATAACTGAGTTTGCTAGCTTCCTGGGAGGTGTGGTTCAAAAATAAAACAGTAAGCACAGGGCATCTTAAATTACTGTTATACATATATTCACAATGTTTTTTTGCCAAGTAACAGAACGTTAGGTCAGCTTCACTCCCCTAGAACTGTGCCATTTTTTTTTTCTTAAATGGTTCCCCTGATCCAAATAATCTGCCCTTACTCCTTTTTAAGAACATATAAAAACCCTTTTTGGGAGAAAAGAAAAACCCCCACTGTGTTGGGCAGATAAAACATTGCTCTGGTGTTAATATTCTAAGCAAACTATTGTTTTGATTGCTTTCTTTTCTGGCTGCCAATTGCCTCTCTCTGATGTTTTTTTTTTTTTGAAAAGCTGAGAATAGGAAAAATGATTCATCCTGTCCACCCTTCTCCCAAAGCATAAGAGCAACTCCAGATGAATCCAGGCAGAAGAAGCACCTGAGAACTTTGTGGAACCAACAGAAGACCTGGTTAAGGAGACTTGAGCTCTAAACTGTGTGGGCGTTTTTGGGCCCAGAGAGAGACACTCTAGCTGCCAGAGGTCAGTTGCTGGTACTGAGTTCCTCTCTGAATAGCTGGCTCTTCCTGTAGGAGCCTCCACCCACACCTGGCAAAAATCAGAGGAAGAAGGGACTTGGTTGTACATGATTCAGCATTTCCCCTGCGTGGGAGTAAAAGGAAAGCAACAGGACTCTGGGGAAGCCCTCTCTCCTGCTCTGCCTCAGAGGTGACATGTTCTCTGAACAAAGAACACGCAGATCCAGGGCAGGCCGAACCGACTGTGAGGCTGGCTTGCTGCAGAGAAACATGGAGTAGCGCAGCAAGGAAGAAAGTGGCTGTGCGTATCGAAGAGTCCTGCTGGTAGACAGCTTACAACACCCTTGAGATGGTACATAAGGCGTCAGGCAATCCAGCTCCCATCGGCTTCACCTCTTCCTTCACAGAGGATCGTGCGCTACGGTAAAACATCTGAAGGGTGACTTGGTCACTAGAGGTTGAGTGGCCTTAGAGCAGGGGTCCCCAACCCCCGGGCCGTGGACCAGTACCAGGCCACGGCATGCCAGCAACCGGTCCGCACAAACAAGCAAAGCCCCATCCGTGGGATGCAGGCAGCACACAAAACCACACACTCTCCGGTCCGTGGAAAAAACTTTCTCCACGGAACCGGTCCCTGGTGCCCAAAAGGTTGGGGACCTCTGCCTTAGAGGACTTTCTGATGTTTTTCCTTGTTATCTTTTAAAAGGCCTCAACGCGCCTTTCTTGGAAAGCTTTTGACTCACTCATGATTTTAATCTTTGACTGTTGTAGTTTTCATTTCATAGGCTTATTGTAAACTGCCAAAAATATTGTAGTATAGAGAGGCTTCAAGTTACAAGCATAACAGAGCCTGCCCGTCACCGTCACCAGTCATGAGGGTCATAACCCATGATGATTTTACAATCTTTTTGCGGTGCTTGTTAAACGAATCACCCCTGTTGTTAAGCGAATCAGTGGCCGTTAAGTGAACCAAAGGCTTGTTATGGTTATAAAGAAATAAATGCCAGGTTTGGGCAAAACCATCATAAAACACAATCATGTGACTACGGATGCTGCAAGTATCCCTAAATGCAGCCTGGTTGCTAAGCGCCTGAAGAGTGGTCATGTGACCACCGGGGGCCCCAACCATTGGGATTTCAATTCCAAGTCTTAAATAATCCCCAGGTAAGTCTCTTGGAAATTCAAACAGTTGCTAAGCAATGGGTCGTAAGATGAGGACTACCTGTATTCAGCAATAAATCTTATAGTGTAATAAATCTAAAGTCTAATAAATAAAGAGATTATTCTGCAATTATCCAGCCTCATTGATGACATTTAATGGGGGGGAGGGGGGCAGATGATCACATGGCATCACTTGTATCTCTGGGTGGTTAAGATAACTGGAGAACAATTATGGTGTTCCTACTCTGAAAGATAGCCTCATTTATTTAGTTATTTACCGTGTTTCCCTGAAAATAAGACCCAACCAGAAAATAAGCCCTAGCATGATTATTCAGGACGCTCATATAAGGCCCAGTTAAGATCGTCAGCCAGACAGATGCATTTAGTACCATATTTCCCCGAAAATAAGACCTAACTGGAAAATAAGCCCTAATGCATCTTTTGGAGCAAAAATTAATATAAGACCCAGTCTTATTTTGGGGGGAAACATGGCAACAACAATTCAAAAAACATAGTTAAAAACACACCCTTCCCGGCAGAGGCTAGATCAAACATCTTTATAGCCCAACTCCCCATGAGGGGTCCTTGGTATTCTCTGAGTTTGGTTGTTTTCTTGCAGACGTTTCATTACAAACTAGGTAACATCACCAGTGCTGACACCTTAAAGATCGGGCAACTGATTTGCACTGATGCTTGCCTGTACAACTCCTTAAAATCTTGTCATCCTGGCATTTATGTATGGAGATTTCCATCTCTTACCATTTTCTGACTGCCACCAGGTCTTCTTCCGATAGCGGGCAAAGGCAGTGATGACATTCTCAATGCGATGACTGTTACGGTTGGAGACAGGATCATAAGGTCGACGTGAGTCGCACACAAAACACTTTTTCTCATCCTGTTAAAGAGATGGAGCCACATATAGGCTATTCTCCCCGTAAAAAGGGATTCGGGGGAGAATTTGATATGAAAGGAAACTTGATTTTTATCACATATAGACATATAGAGAAGCAGCTCTTAGCTTTTGTCCTGCGAAAAAATTAGCTCTGAGCCCTGCAAGGCAGAATTTCTAGTGAACAGAAGACCAATTACTGCTTCAACCCCTTTTATTTTTTATCTTTTTGCCACAACCACATAGAGGTAGTCCTCAATTTATGACTATAATGGAGGATTGTAGGTCAGGATGGTCATAAAGTGGATCATCAGGTGACTGATCTGATTTTACAACCTTTTGTTGTGGTGGTGGTTAAGAAAATCCTGCGATCAAAGAGCAACAGCATATGTTCGTTAAGTGAATCCATAGTGGTCACACGACCATGGGACACGGCAAGCAGCTGTAAATGTGGGCTGAGGGCCAAGTGCCAAGAGGGGGTTGGCTATTGGAACTGGATCATCAGTACCTTTTGGAAGTCCATCGTAGTTTGACCGGTTATAAGTTGAGGACTGCCTGTACAGTGAAAAGGGCTGTGATCCACTTGTCTTATGACTAAAAGAGACATAGTGTGTTCATGTAGGAGTCCACTATTGGAGTAGTTTTTAAGAATAATCTTAACTCTCTGAAGGCTTACATACCTTTGAAAACTGTCAAGAAATAGTGTCTCCATGATTTAATGTTATGTCACCACATTTTGGCACAGCAAGTAGATTCTTGAATTGGGGGGGGAGCAATTTGTTTCTATTTCTGGTTTTTAGAAATAATATACGTCAGATCCTGACTTGGGTATCCCAGTCATGAGTCAGAAAGGGGTTTTTAGATTTTTTTTATCCTACCTTTATGATAAATAATAGCCAGTTGTTAATAGATACTTTAATAGGGTGGGTGAGAGTTGGACAACATACAAATTAAATTATATTGAATGTTATTAGCCAGAAACCAGGAGATCATAAGTTCTAGTTTCGCCTGAGGCACCAAGCCAGCTGCGTGATTCTGGGCCAGTCACTCTCTCATAGTCCGAGGGAGGAAACAATGGCAAACCACTTCTGAAATCTTGTCATGAAAACTGCAGGGACTTGTCCAATTGTCAGGAGTCAACAATGACTCCAAGGCACACATTATTGTTGTTGTTGCTGTTGTTACCTATTTTTGTTATCCAATACTCACCTGCAAATGACTGACAATGCAGTAAGGCTGTGGGTGTCGCAGGCCGCAGGTAGAAGTGACAGAGAGTCGATCAGCCCTGCCTACCAGCAGATCTCCAGTGGCTGGGTAGCAGCTGCCATGGGAACAGCCGTGGGGATGTTCAGGTTCCTGGCACAGCACTCCTCCCAGCACTGTGGAGACAGAAAGCGCCAAAGAAAATATTATCCTGGAGACAGGATAGGGCAGTGATGGCGAACCTTTTAGAAACCGAGTGCCCAAATTGCAACCCAAAAACCACTTATGTATCGTCTGGTGCTGGGTGGGTGTGGCCCATTGGGTAGGCGTGGCTGTGGTGGTAACGGCAGACTGGGTGGGACTAAAAAGTTCAATCAATCAATTCCAACTTTGCGAGATCTTTTTTTTTCCTGCGAGAAGTTGAAATTGATTGATTGATTGAACCTTTTTTTTTTTTTGCACACGGCGGCGGAGGCCTAAAGTGAAAAGGTTTTATAAAACACAGCTGAAGGCCTAGGACTGGGGCGACGGTGCGCGTGCCCACAGAGAGGGCTCTGCGTGTCACCTGTGGTCCGCGTGCCATAGGTTCGCCACCACAGGGATAGGGTCTTAGGAAGCATTGAACCATTAGGAGCCAAATTACAAGCAGAGAATGAGATTGCCAGTATTTGGATTTGTTCAAAGCAAAATCTGGGTTTCAGGTAGAGCAAAACAGTAGTTTTTCTACCTGAAAAATTATTGGAAGATAAACTTTGTCTACTGAATAATTATTCAAGAGGAAATTATTGGATCAGGGCAAGATATGTGTTTAGTATCCATCAAAAAAGAAATCTGAGATATGAAAATAAAAGTTAATTAAGTAAAAAATGTTTTAGGGTATACTTGACTCTCCAAAGAATGTATTTGAAATTTTGGACATCATTAACGCTTCTGAAAGGAACTTGAGGGTTCACTGAACCATATGAAATGCGATCGTTTGCTATTGTTTTAGAATAGTGTAGTAATGTATGTAGATATATTTACGGGAAAATCTCTAAGTGTTAATGATGTTGGTGTGATGTTGAACTATCTATCAAAACTTTGGCGTCTGACTCTTTATCAGGAATTGTGGTTGTATCAACGGTGGCAGATGGCTAAAATAATTAAATTGAGAAATTGGAATAGCGATATTAATCCGGACGTTAAGGGATTATTGTTAGCAATGTGTGATTTATCTGTGATTATGTGTGTGCAGCACAGAATAGGCAAAGCACCCTCTGGCTTTGCTCCCTTCCTCACCAGCTGTTCCTCCTCCTCGATTCTTTTGTCGTAAAGCCATAAGACCCCAGGGGCTTAAAAGCTTTTGAAATTAATAAACCCCAAAATAAACAACACAAGTTGAATAAAATGTGAGAATCACTAACAGAACCAAGTTGCCAGCAACATTTGGCATTTCCTTTCCTTTCCTTTCCTCCTTTCCTTTCCTTTTTCTATATACATGTAGTCTTCAACGTATGACCACAATTGAGCCCAACGTTGCTAAACAAGACAGTTGTTAAGTGAACCTTCAACCATTTTACGACCTTTCTGGCCACAGTGGTTAACTGAAACACTGCAGTTGTAAAGTTAGTAACACGTTTGTTAAGTGAATCTGGGGTCCGTAATTGACTTTGTTTGTCAGAAGGTCGCAAAAGGGGATCACATGACCCTGGGACACTGCAACCGTCATAAATATGAGTCAGTTGCCAAGCGTCTGAATTTCTGTCATGTGACCATGGGGATGCTGCCATGTTTGTAAGTGTGAGAAACATTATAAGTCACATTTTTCAGTACCGTTGTAACTTTGAATGGTCACTAAACAAACTGCTGAAAGTCGAGAACCAGCTGTAGTTGCCAATCACTGATCTGCAGATTCCTTCGTGTTATGAGCTGAGGCGAAGTGAAGGACTGAGCTGGTTATAGCATTATACAGTTACATTATTTCACCTAGCATACTATTTCACTGTTATGTTATTCCAGACCCCAACACTGTACACCTAGCAGGTTCCTGAAAGAGCTACTGTATGTCCAGCTCTTTAGGGAAGCCAAAAGCAGAACGGCAGCATTCAGAAACTGACCAGAAGTGACCACAAAATTGTGTCCACATTCAGCTTGAAAACCCAGGAAATGCCTGGCTCCCACTACTGAACACCTAACTTTGGCTGTGGGGTGGTGAAACCTAACAGTTTTTCCACACCATAAAGCTAGCACTGGATGGTGTGGAAACGACGGCAAAATTTTCTTTTGATACTATAGCTAAAAATAAATTAAGCTTAAAGTTGGGCAGAAGATGAAGGAAACATCATGGGAACAAAGTGAAAAATTGCTACACAGGCCGTCCTCAACTTACAATCGATCACTTGGCGACCAATGAAAGTTATAATGGACACCCCAAAAGGCACTTACAACCAAGCACCCTACTGTCTCCCCTTCAGACATATAACTGCATTTTGGACACTTGGCCACCGGCTTGAATTTACAGTCATTTGCACAATCCTGCAGTTATGTGACCATGATTTACAAAGTTTTTGCCAAAAAATGGCATTTACTTCCAGTTTTCAGCAAAAACACCCCATAGCAAACTATGGGTTTGGTTGGCGATCATGGCATTCTCTTAATGACCACCAGAAAACAAAGATGTAAAATTGGATTAATCATGTGACAACCCGCTTTACGACTATCAGGATTTATTATAATTGCCAGGCTCCATTGCGGTCATAAATCAAGGACTATTGTAATCAAGAGAAGATTTTGCTGTGGTTTAGTGCAAATGGGGAGCACACCCTGGGGCACTTAAGCTAGGTTTACTGAAAGTAAAGAGACAAACAAAAAAGACAGAACAGGCATAGCTAAACACTTCAACAAAATTCACTAAATTTAATCAGAAAAACGTATGGCTCAATCCTCTGCATATTTACTGAGCAGTGATCTCCTGGGGCAGAGGTAGGCAACCTTGGCTCTTTTATGACTCGTGGACTTCAACTCCCAGAATTCCTGAGCCAGCCAGGCTGAGGGGAAAGGGAGAGGTTTCCAAGCTGAGCCACGCTGGCTCAGGAATTCTGGGAGTTGAAGTCCACGAGTCATAAAAAAGCCAAGGTTGCCTACCCCTGTGACCTGGGGGCTAAATGGAAATGATTTCCAGGTAACTATGTAAGTTATTTTTCCTGAAATCACAGTGTTTTATTGGCGGCATAATACCCAAATGAAGGAAAACTCATTTCTAATGCATTCTATTTCTTACTAGGAAAGAAGTATTTTTTTTGGACTCCTGAAGAAATAGTTTATTGAAAGAGTACCTGTTTTATTGTATTAATTTTTTTTACAGGGTCTGCCATTTGATGTGCTGCTTTGACTTTTTTCTTCTTTCTTGACAATATAGAGGGAGCAACTGTAAACACTCCAGCCTTATGCATTCCATAGCACTTGGCCCCCAGTCAAGTTTTTTTTTTTTTACTTAAATACACTTAACCCCCTACCAAACAACATCCATCATCACATACCATCATACCAGAGATGTCTTTCTCAGTCTAATGGGGGAAGAACACGGGCCAGATCATTTTGTTCCGAACCAAAGTTCCTCACATATACAAAATTATTAAATCTGCATATAATCACATTTTAATGAAGATTTGGACTTTAAGGAAGACAGAACAGGGGTGGTCTTTAGTTTGTCTAGTTATTATTCAGGTTTAAGAAACGCTTTTCAAATTGTTCTCCTCCCCTGCATTTTATCTTTAGAAAGAAAGCATGAAATATTCCTACAAGACTCAGATGAATAGAAACTCTATGTCTAAAGCAGATGTGAATTGAAAAACTGTCTTGGACAAAAGTTTACAAGAGCCCCACTCAAAATTTTCTTTGAAAAAATGTAAACAAAAAATTAATGGTAATAATCCAGGGATTGGTGCAGTAGTTAAGGCACCAGGCTACAAACTGGGTGATAGTGAATTCCAATCCCACATTAGACAGGAAGTCAGCTGAGTGACTTTGGGTCCATCATTCTCTCTCAGCATTAGGAAGGAGGAGGCAAGGGAGAACCACTGAAATTTGCAAGAAAAATGCTGGAACTAGTCCAGGCAATTTCCAGGAGTCAAAATGTGACTCGAAAGCAATACAGGAAGCCCTCATCTTACTATCACAATGGAGCCTAAAATTTCTGTTGCTAAACAAGACAGTTGTTAACTGAGTTGTGTGCCATTTTTACAACCTTTTTGTCACCATCTATAAGTGAATAATTATAGTTGTCAAATGAATCATGTGGTTGTTAAGTGAATTTGGCATTCCCTGATTTTGCTTGTCGGAACCCGGCTGGGAAGGTTACAAATGGTGATTACATGACCCTGGGAGACTGCAACTGTCATAAATACACATCGGTTGTCATGCACCTGACTTTTGATCATGTGACCATGGTGATGCTGCAATGGTCGTTAAGTGTAAAACCCGGTTATATTTTCGGCACTATTTTCAGAGCCACTGTAACTTCAAGCAGTCACTAAACGAATGGTTGTAAGTCAAGGACTACCTACAATCCAGAGCTGGTTTTAAACCTAGAAGGATTTCAATTTGGTTTGGGTTTGAGTCACATTCCCCATCTGTTAAATGTGTCCGACCCATCGCGACCCCATGGACAACATTCCTCCAGGCCTTCCTGTCCTCTACCATCTTCTGGAGTCCATTTAAGCTCACGCCTACTGCTTCAGTGACCCCATCCAGCCACCTCATTCTCTGTCGTCCCCTTCTTCTATTGCCCTCAATCTTTCCCAGCATCAGGCTCTTCTCCAGTGAGTCCTTCCTTCTCATTAGATGGCCAAAGTATTTGAGTTTCAACTTCAGTCTTGTCATCTCTTGTTTGACCATGTCCAGTTTGCCTTGATTCATGGATCTTACATTCCAGGTTCCTATGGAGAAAAGATCTTTACAGCATCGGACTTTCTTTTCACTACCAGATGCATCCACAGCTGAGCGTCCTTTCGGCTTTGGCCCAGTCGGTTCACTCTTTCTGGCGCTACTAATACTAGCCCTCTGCTCTTCCCCAGTAGTATATTGGACACCTTTCGACCTGAGGGGCTCATCTCCCAGCGTCATATCTTTTTGCCTTTTGGTACTGTCCATGGGGTTTTCATGGCAAAGATACTGCAGTGGGTTACCATTTCCTTCTCCAGTGGATCACATTTTGTCAGAACTCTCTGCTATGACCTGTCCGTCTTGGGTGGCCCTGCACAGCATAGCTCATAGCTTCATTGAGTTACGCAAGCCCCTTCGCCACGACAAGGCAGTAATCCATGAAGGAGAAAGCTCAAAGGCTATTTGATGTTATCGTGAGAAACTGGAGGACAGATTCCAACAGGCTCTGCAAATGTAAGAACGGGCAATGGCTTTTTGTCATCACGGTTCTCCATCTATCTACGCTCTTCCCCAGAGAGCTGCTGGTTCAGTGATGCAGGCACAATTCACACTGTTGGCCCCAAAGAATCCTAGCAGATCTTTCAGATCAAATTGGGCTTCCTTCTTCCTCCAGATTCTTCATCCTAATTCTTCCACCTGTTTCTGTGGCTCATGCAAGGGTGGGGCTGGAAAAGAGAAATGTCAAAGCTGCCCTCCCCTCCCCTTCCTTTAGGCCTGAGAGCGGAAGCTGCAGCACTGCCAGAAATAACCCTAGCGGGGATTGGCTCTGTTGTTCGGCCAGCCTGGCCCTGGGCCAGGGATGTGGGGGCTGAGAGTTGAATTTGTGAACGATGGCTGAGTTTCAGAGAACGTCTCCTCTCGAGAGGCGGGGAGGCGATGGCACAGCCTCAAGGAGGGATTACAATCGTGTAAGTGGGGGTCCTGCTGGATGCCATGGCCAGGATTTTCTGTCCACCTTACCCAAGCTTTGACTGCAGGATGGCATGCAAAGCATTCTTCCATCCACCTGCTTCTTCTGTAGGGACGCCTACAGCTGCCAAGGAGTACGGCAACTGGGAGCCTTCAATCTCCCCACCGCCCTCTTGCATTTCGATGCTGCTTCCAGGCAGCTGGCCAATTCCCTGAGCCTCAAATCCTCTGGAGCCAAAACTTCAAAGGGAATTGGGAACAAAGGCTCCAGCTGGTGGAAATGGGTGTGCAGCTTCCCCACAACCAAGGTTGGTTAGAAATCAGGCAGGCACAGACCACACACTCCATCTACTCCAAAGGCATTAGGAAAAAAAGATACGGAGATTGGAGGTTAACGGGGTCAACAAATACAAACAGTTAACAGATAGACTCGCATGATTATTTAATGGATTACAACTGGATTACAACTAGCATAGCTATTCTGGAAGTCGAAATCTTTACTTGAGAAAGGCACCACAAGTTAGGAAAGTCTCCATAAACTCAAATTCACAAGGATAAAACTCTGATCCCACTGATAAGAACGCACCACAAATTAGACTCTCCCTATTATTAATACGAGGACTGAATCAAGGAGATTCAGGAGTAAAAATCCACATGGTTAAGGGGAGGCTTCCTCCCTGCTCCTATGACAGTCAGTGCTTCTTGGCATTTATTTTCACAGAGGATATGATCCAAGCCCTTTGGCTCTCAGGAACAGCATCTCCAGTCGGGCACTTATTTCAGTATCTCCTTCACTCCCTGAGAGTTTCTCCTGCACAAACAGCCATAGGACTGAGCTGCTGATTATTGGAGCAGAGGAAAAAAATCAGGCAGTCGGGCTTTCTGTATCACAGTACTCGGAAAGGGCCACTTGTTGATTTTCTGCCCTTTGCGCAGTGTGAAAGCAGGTCAGCCTGTTCAGAATAAAAGTGGCAATCCCAACCCAGAACATTAAATCCCAGCCTTCGCTTAGAACAGTGGTTCTCAACTTGTGGGTCCGCAGAGCTCTGGGGGGGCCGCAATGTCATCACAGAGGGCTTGAAGAAATGCTATGATTTACATCTTGAGTTAAGTCTTGGAGATCCGTGGCTATGGTATTTAAAGGGGGGCTGTAGTGAAGAAAAGGTTGAGAACCACTGACTTAGAAGACTAGTTGGGACTCCCCCCATCCTCATTCATCCCCAAAATTGAGGGATCACTCCCCTATTGGCAGCCTCACCCCCCCCACCCCACACACACACACAAATTTGGAGCAGACTGCTTCACGGAAACCCCCAAAACTAGACTGACAACCCTTTGCTGCGCCTTTCAGTGGACAGGAGGAAAGAGGTGCTTGTGAGGCTGAAAGGTTGTTCTTTCGGGGATGGCCGGGAATTCCCTGCTCTCTCCAAGAGCCCCCCAGCTCTACTCAGCGGGGCCTGGTACCCCAGGAAAGAAAAACAAAACCCCAAATTACGATTGCATCCCTGCGCTTTCGCCTCCTCTCCTTCCTCTCTAGTCCGGAGGGTGCACGCTCATCTCTTCAAGGGTAACCAACGCTTCCCGCCAACTAGGCATGTCTGGCGGCAGGTCCCCCCATCTCCGAGAGGGAGCGGAGATGGACGCGAGGAAGACTCACCTGCCAGGAGGAAACCCCACGCTCTGATGCCCGAAGGCGCCGGCCTGAAGGGAGCCATGGCGAGGAGAGCTGATCCACAGGCGACAGCCAAAAGATGCTGCTAGGAAGGGGGACCTGAGGCGGAGATCCCAAGGACAGGGCAGGGCAGGGTGGCCCAGCCTTTCGCTTCGCCCAGGCCGCGCCTCTGACTCGGGACTTCTGCAGCTGGCCCGGGTCACTCTTTTCTTCCTCGTCTCACCAGCAGCCGCTGCCCCCCAGGCGCTCACCTACCCCGCGCTGCGGGGAAATAAAATAGCAGCTCGTCTCACGCCCGGCGTCACGGCTGCTCCAAACATTAAACTTAGTCGGAAAAAGTTAGCAACAGGGCCGAAGGAAAAGCGCGGGCCGGATTCTGCTGGGATCTGGTGGTGCCCGAAAGCGCAAAACAGGCCCGCGCCCATTTGCAAACTCTGTCTGCACCGTCCTAAGTTTGGAAAACTCTGCCGGGACCCCCGATGGTTTGTTTATTTGTTGGCTGCATTCCAGGGGAGCTGTTTAAGCCATTTGCGTCTAAAATATTTATTTCAAGTTCAGTGGCAGGCTCTACAGCAATTATTTTAAAAAGCAAGACAGCTTTGCCGATTTATAATCTTTTTTCTTCCCCAGCTTTTCAAACAGAAGATGGCATCCTTACAATTGCCCTGAGAAGCAAGCTGGATTCTGAGGTGCCAATTATTATTCGCATCTCCAAAACGTGACTCTTACTTGCTTAGTAAATTGTCAGGCCAGAAGGGTTTTATTCCAGAAGATCCGGGGTGCTCATATGATTATATCTGAACACTTGAGGCAGCAATTTTCAATTCAGTGTTTTAAACTTAAAGCAATTTATGACAATCTGTTATTAGTCCTTCTGCTTAGTTATGATAAAGTGGTGTTTGTAAGGATTAATAAATGCAGCTCAAATGGATTAGTGTGATATTGGCATGTCCTGAAGTTTTGAAAAGTTGGAATGTGCTCTTTGCTGCTTGGTAAAATGTTGCTTGGTTAAGAAAATACAGATAGGGAGCAGGTTGAAGAATAGCCAAGTCTTCTCTGGTTTCTTGGCTTGTGGCAGGCATTGTACAAACACAAAAGGATTTCTTCTCTAAACATAACAAGATAAACTTGTGGCAGTTCAAAAACTAACACATTTATTCTGATGTGGGCTTTCATGGATTACATTAGTTTCAAAAGCTCATTCACAATAAATAAATCAGTGTTTAAAGTACTGTATTTTTTTTTTGCAACAGATTAATAGCCACTCTTAAAAGTCATGCTACATCAACCAGTTGTGCTGGCCACTAGATAGTTTTAAAGGAGGGCTGGATCTATTTGTTGCTTCTGTGACATGGTATCTGAGTGGGCACTTCCATGTTTGTGGCATTGCCACTGAAACTGGAATTCAACCACAGATAGACTATATTGGTGCAGAGGTTAGAATGCAGTATTGCAGACTAACTCTGCCCATTGCCAGGAGTTTGATCCTGTCCCGCTCAGGATTGACTCAGTCTTCCATCCTTCTGAGGTCAGTAATATGAGGACCCAGTTTGTTGGGGGCAGTATGCTGACTCTGTAAACCACTTAAGAGAGTGCTGTAAAACACTATGAAGTAGTGGTTCATAGTATATAAGTCTAGGTGCTATTGCTATTGCTATATTCTTTGACAATCAGTCTGTATTTTTGGTAAAAAAAACATTCTTCAGATGGATTCCACATGTGTGAAATGTCTGCGTGCACTCAAATTTTCCAGGAGTTACACTCCCTACTGCTGAGCAGAAGTGCTACACTATGTACCCATCCTTAAGATGGTAGAAAACTACCCAACATAACATTTTGGGACTCCACTGCCAATCCCTCCTTATTTCTACTGCATTTCATGCCATGGTGTGAGGACAAAGTAAGGGCAAAGTCATAGCGACATGACAGAAAAAATAATTTAATTTAATTTAATGAATGGATAAGGTTGCCCAATCTGGACATTGAGATTCCAAGTGGTGCATAGAACATTAGAAAATAAAATGAGAATTCTGTTAAAATCCAGACAACCAGGAAATCCCAATTCTATCCCTTTCTCGATGGAAAACCCAATAATCTCAGCCATAAAATCTGAAGGAAAAGTCAAGTTTTTAACTGCCTTTCTGAAGGCCAACGAGGTTGGGGCCAGCTCTATCCCTGAGGAGATTTGGAATGATTAGCTGACAGCACAGCAGAAAATTCATCTCTTGGGTACCATCAGATGGGATTGTTTCAGGAAGAGATCTAAAGCATGGCCATTCAAGCATGTAGGACAGACAGATACCTTTGGCAACAGGCAGTCCCACAAATAACCCTGTGCCATGGAGAGCCTTATAGATGATAACAACACCTTGAATTTCACCTGGAAGACAATGGGGGAAGCCAATGCAGTCCGCAAAATAGTAGTTACATAAGCCTACTGAAGTGTGTCCACCACACATTTTAAGACACCCTCTTTGGACCCAACATTTGTCCTGTCTCCAACACCGGCCCCTCCCTCTTAAGGAAGGTTATTTAGAGAGCCATGATGGAAGCAGAATATCTGACCCTTTTCAGTCAGGGTTCAGTTCCATTTAGTGTACTAACATGGCCTTGGTTAGTTTGAGGATGACCTCTGGAGGGCCCCAGAGAGGGGTAGTGCATCTGCCCTGGCCCTCCTGGATCTCTCGATAGCATTTGATTCTGCTGAACCAGTGTTCAACTGGACTGACTCTGGGGATGGAGGGAGGGTACTATTTTGCAAGGGTTGTCCTCCTTTCTCTCTGGCAAGTTTCATGTGGCATTGGGTGTGGGTAAGAAGTTAAACCCTTGGTGACTGCAATGAGGGGTGCCTCAGAGCTCTGATTTTTTGCCCCTCTTTGTTGACATTTACACAATCTCTACAATGCTCTCCACACAGAGATGCCCTTGAAGACAATCGAGAAATCACAAGTGGTTGAGAATGCAGTGATGTGTGCAGTTTTGGGCACCAAAAGATGGTCCATGTTGTATTACTACTGCATGATCTGCCCTGGCTTCCAGTTCGTTTCCAAGCGCAATTCAATGTGCTAGTTATCATCTTTAAAGCCCTGAATGGCATGTGGCCAAGTTAGTTGTGGGATGGCCTCTCCCTGAGTGTATCTGCCTCCTCCAAACCAGATCCAATAATGTGGGCATTCTCTGTGTCCTTTCCCTTAACTGGGAAGGAGGACCTGTGGTGAGCCTTCTTGGTAGCTACCACTAACTTTTGGAGCGCCCTTCTCCCTGAGATCTGGAGGGCCCTACCTTCGTAGTTTTCGGGAAAACCTTTTCCCACAAGCGTTGGGATAGTGTGTTGGCTGGAGCCGAAGCGAGTAGAGTAGAGTAGAGTAGAGTAGAGTAGAGTAGAGTAGAGTAGAGTAGAGTAGAGTAGAGTAGAATAGAATAGAATAGAATAGAATAGAATAGAATAGAAGCTGGAAGGGACCTTGGAGGCCTTCTAGTCCAGACCCCTGCTCAAGCAGGAGAACCTATACCATCTCAGATAGGTGATTGTCTAGTCTTTTCTTAAAAATTTCCAGTGATGGAGTGCCCACGATTTCTGGGGGCAAGCAGTTCCACTGATTGATTGTCCTCACTGTCAGGAAGTTTCTCCTTAATTCCAGGTTGCTTCTCTCTTTGATCAGTTTCCAACCATTGTTTCTCGTCCTTCCCTCTGGTGCTCTGGTGAACAACCTGACCCCCTCTGCCTTGTGGCAGCCTGTCAGATACTGGAACACTGCTATCATGTCTCCCCTTTTTCTTCTTTTCTTTAGACTAGCTAGCCAAACCCAAGTTCTGCAGCCGTTCTTCGTATGCTTTGGTCTTCAGGCCTTTGATCATCTTAGTTGCTCGTCTCTGAATTTTTTCCAAACTCTCAACATCTTTTTTTTTATATATATATATGGTGACCAAAATTGGCTGCAGTATTCGAGGTGTGGTCTTACTAGGGCTTTATAAAGCGGTACTAATACTTTGCGTGATCTTGATTCTATGCCTCTGTTTATACAACCCAGGATTGAATTAGCTTTTTTGGTTGCTGCTGCACACTGCTGATCAGTGTCAGTGGGCAGTTGAATGTGAGGGGTGTGTTGTTGGGGGGGGGGATTTTTATGGTGGTTTTACAGTTTGTATTGTTTTATTATTGGTTGTATGTAAGATGGGAAGCTATATAAATATTTCAAATAAATAAAATTGTAGCTCCCAGGTGGTTTTCAATTGCAGTCACAGGTAGAGTTCATTGCAGTAATCCAGCCAGGGGATGTGACAAGAGATCAGGGCCTCCCAATCCATGGTGCAACTAGCACACAGTATGAAATTGTGCAGAGTTCATCTTTGTGACAGCTGTCACCTGCTCTTCATAATGCTGTGCATGTAATGGTGTGTTTGTGCCATGATTATGTACAAATGAAAAAAGGGACTATATGACGATCCAATTAGTAATTCTCCTGGAGTTTTTCTAGTGTTGCTTTTCTTCTGTATTGCTGTTTTAATCACACACAAAAAATCTCTCAAGTTTTGGGGAAAGAACCCACAGGTGGAGATGCTTGTATTAGAAATGATATGACCGATGACATCGGGTAGGTGTACCTAACACAATTCGATAGACACACATTGTTTATAACCTTTGCACTGGGTAGCACTTTATAATCCTTTTTTTAAAAAAAACTTAATGAATGCTAAGTATTTTCTGCTAATATGTTTATAAGTATTAAAATATTCCGAAACATTGCTTCAGTAGAAGGGTGCCATTTCTGATTCAAAGGAACATTATACAGTAAGATTTTTTTTTTTTTGGCATTTTGTGGGTGGCAACAGCTGAGATTTGAATCAGTAAGAAGTAGCTGCTTTACACCAAATAGATCTTTATGATAACTGATGTTTTCACAAGGGACACTCAGTTACAGGCTGTCCTTGACTTACAACCATTCATTTAGTGACTGTTTTAAGTTACAACAGCACTGAAAAAAGTGACATAAAACTGTCTTTGCACTTGCAAGCATTATAACATCCCCACAGTCACTTGATCAGAATTTGGGCACTTGGCAACCAGCATATATTTATGACGGTTGCAGCATCCTGTAGGGTCACATGATTGCCCTTTGCAGCCTTTCCAGCTGGCTTCTGACATGCAAAATCAATAAGGGAAGCCGGATTTGTTTAATGACTGCATAATTCATGTAACAACAGCCATTTATTCTCTTAACAACAGTAGCAAAATGGGTCATAAAATCAGGCATGACTCGTTTAACAACAGCCTTGCTTAGCAACGGAAATTCTGGACCGGTTGTTGAGGACTATCTATAGTCAGGCTCTCTTTTCTCATTTATAGCCCCCACATCAATACCGCTGATGGAGAATAAAACCAAGCCATGTAAAAAAAAAATGCAATAACCCAGAGGCCATGAAAAATGGGCTGCAATTCCCGTTGCAATTTATGGACCAAGAGGGTTTGGTATATATGTTTGGAAGAAAGCCATGGTCTGTCTGGAACTGCTCTTTCGGCAACACAATGATGACAGTCCAATTAGCAGGACACACAAATTCAACCCTCCTGGATAAATAACTGAGACAGTCTGGATAAGCCTCTAATTTTGCTTTCAATAGCAGCCAGAGATTTCTGGGAAGTTTACAAACTAGACATCAATATAAACTTCTCAGTGTAATGTCTGTAATGATTAATGCTACCGCAGAACGTGGATATTAAATTTTAGCTGTAGTACAGCCAATATAGCAATTCAATTTATATAACTGAGAACTGTTGCTCTTACCAGTCTTATATGGCTGTTCTCAACCCATATGACTGTTCATGAAATATTGCTGGATTTCTCTATTCTATTCCAGTATTTTGTTTCCATAGTGAGGATTTAAAAATTTCTTCCTCGGAGTATTGTTATTATGGCAGACAACTAAACGCCTCAGTGAAGCCTCTAAATGTAATTTTACGGAGTTTTATGGTGCTTTAAAATTGTTTTAAACATAACTGCAGAGTGGTGAGCACAGACTTACAAGGGAAGGGGACACATCCTTATATGAACAACAAAATTTTCTTTGACCCATGTAGAAATGTATCTTTGCTTTTTAAAAAAAGACTGCATTATCTAAGATTGTATAAGATGCCCAACATATACTAAGAAAGAATGATTTTCATTCTTAATGGTACCATAATAAGGTCTATTTTGTGGTCATAACCTGTCCTGAAATGCAACAATCTCCAATATTTTTCAGATCTTTCTTATCTCTGATTCTTAGAGAGGGAACAGTCAGGATATATACTTAAAGAATTAAATTTGAAAGATCCTTTGGAAGGATCATCAAGAACAAAGAAATAAACACATAGAGAAGATATTGAATTCAAGGGCTGGAAAATCTCCATTCTAGAACTGGGTAGTCATTCCATTGTCCGAGGCTATCTCCCTCATAGGCTAGTATGAGTTGAAAATAAAATCATGAGTTCCTGTCAAAAAGGACTTGTTTGTGTCACGGCTGCAAGTGTGGAAAAATATTTTTTTCTTTTCTATCAATTCCACACATTACACTCTGACTCTCTACAGCGTATCTGTAAGTTTCAAAGGCTATAACTGTGAATCGGAAATGTCTAGGAATTAAAATTAATTTTCTACAGGAAAAATAACACTCCGGAAGGGGGAGGGATGGGCTAATTTCCTTTTTTCTAAGCCGACCTCCTTGGATGTTCAAAGGAATGTAGCTCTCCATTTCTGAATTTCACTTCCAGACTCTACAAGTGAAGAACACGGTGCAGGGAGCTGATCTGCTCCAGTTGTTATAGATAAAGCACCACAAACTCATCCACAACTACGTTGTTGTTATGTTGTCCTGGCATTTCAAAAAGAGAGAGGATGGTCTGCATTCCAGTTTGTCAGTTTAGTTCCGCTTTCTATGGCTCCAGGCTCAAAAATTCAGCTTCTACAATAGTTCCATAGGTGAATAATCTGGTTTTAAATGATCTTTCACAAGTAGAGGGCTGGCTAGTATATAATCTGTACTAGTTGACTTGCCAGTGTCATGTCCGCCTATTTCTTAATACAGTACCCATTTCCCCCCCCCCCTCCTCCCTGCACTGAGTGGACAGACTCCCATCCCTGCTAAGGAGAGCAGACTCCAGCTTTTCTCATGTACAAAGTGGGCTGGTCTTCCAGACGGACTGGAATGTGCTTCCCCTAGCTTGCTCCTTTTCATGAGGAGAGCTTAGCACAGTTCTGAATTCTCTCATGCAAGTTAGGCGTGTCTGCCTCTCTCCCTTTTACGTGAGGTGGGATCCTCTGAGGGATCGTTCTACTGGCAATCGGAGATTCCAGAAAAGGACCTTCTCTGAGGGTACAAAATGAAACAGACCTATTAAGTTCCGCCAATGCTGGCTGTTACTGCTACGATGCTGTACGTTGGGAAGGGACAGCAAAACAAAGATTCCTCACTCAGAGCTAAAGGCTATTTGTCAAAACATGCACTGCACATCCAACAAATCCAGCAATCTGGACTGTCCAACCCTGCCTGCTTCAATCAGCTGATTCATTCTAAAAGGGCAATCTTATTTCCAGCTGTAGAATGTATCTTGTTTCTACGGTCAACCTAGGAATAATCCTTTAGGGCGGCATTGCTCCGGGAGACATACTGTGTAGATACTTCCCTTCCTCTGCCAAGCTCTGTGAATTTCGGCAAGTCATTTCCACATAACAGCTATACGTGAGGAAAAAAATCAGTGTGATATGACAACAAAGGCCGCTTATCTATTTTGTGAACTAAGAGCATTTGGAACCTTGGCAGTACTTCTTAGCTAGAAAATAAGAACTAATTCCTTTTGATCAATTGATCAGTCAATCTCTGTGTGTGTGTGTATATGTGTGTGTGTAAAACTGAAATAATTAATAATAATACAGTGACAGACTGAAGCAGACGAATGAATATGAACAAATGAGAGTCATTGCCATGCAGGTTAGGTGACAGATTTCATTAGCCCCAAATTTATCCAACCTGTTGAGAAACAGATGGAAAAGTATCACTGTATCTCCTAAGTGGGGGGAGCAGTAGACTTTTGTATGGCATTAGAGACTTAACAACCGATCCTCATATTTACTGTATAACCATCAAGCATTCCCATAATCATATGATCAAAATTTGGATGCTTGGCAACCGGCAGCATGTATTTACAACGATGGCAACATCCCAGGATCATGTGATCACCACTTGCGATCTTCCCAGATGACATCTAAGAAGCAAAATCAGTGGGGGAAGCTGGATTCACTTCTCTGGGGCAAAAAAAAAAAGGTTGTAAAATCACTTAGCTCCTGCCTTCCTTAGCAGTGGAAATTCTGATCTCAGTTGCGGTTGTAAGTCAAGGATTACCTGTTGGTATCTGGAAATAAGCATAGCAGTGTTCTTTCCTTTTATTTAAAGACCGTGTTTAGCTTCTGCTGTTAATCCTTTCTCTTAATACTGTGGGTGTGATAAAAGCAGAGAGATTTAATATTGCTGTGAAAAAGACTCACGTATGTTTGATTTTTGTCTGACATCCAGCTATTAATCTACCCCTACACATTGTCTCCCCATGTTGGCTGAGAATGACGAGGGTTCGAGTCTAATATGTTTGGAAAACACTAGGATAGGCAAGTCTTTATTAAAAGCATAGGCCAGGAAAAATTGCCTCAGCAAAGAAAAAGGGGTTCCCAAAGATCTTTCCATCACAAGTAGATAAGGTAAAGCCGAAAGCTCTAGCTGCATTTTCAGAGGTCAGGGTTCACAGGAATTCCTCGAAGCATAAATAAGATTAGTGTATCAGGAGGCCCAGATATATAAGTACATACCAGAAAAATCAGAAAGGTCAAAGGCTTTATTACTACAAGGAGAGAACATTTTAAAATTCCACTTTGTAGAAGTGGCATCATTATTTTCCATCCTGCGGCTGAATTAGACATGGCCCAGTTGGCCAATAAAACAGGGAAGAATTCAGAACACAGACGTCTAGTTCCATTAAGTTAGGAAAACTCAAGAGGGGTAGTGAGGCATTTCTTTATCTCCAGATAATTACATCTGTAACAGGAAAACATTAAATGGAGGAGGGATAAATATTGGGATAAATATATTGGGATAAATATCTATCTAATTAGCTTTGAAACGCAGTCTTTTCTAGGCAAGTAGGTAGAAATGGCCGTGGAAATCAAATTGGAATGATGGATGGAATGAAAAGAAAGAAAAAGCAAAGACTTCATGAAATCTAGGATGGCCTTCAATGCCAGCTGTATTGTACTGGATGGGTCTGAAGGGAAGGAGAGATGTAAATAAGGTAAAACTTTCATTAATTGATTATTCTGCTTTTGCCATTGCGGTTAAAAGGGAATTTCCTACCTCATCCCAACAAATAATCTCTAACTGATCATTTGCTAAGTTGTCCAATTCTCCATCTCCATATAATGTTTAATCAATGCTGGTGGAAAGTTCATCAACAGACTATGGGGAACCCTCTTCTCTCCTTACATTTTGCTGCAGCACGGGGGAATAAGAGAACTAGAGTTCACCCCAAGGTATTAAGATTACAATAGGTGTGAATCTATTTCAGTCTTTTTTTATTATTCCCAGCCCAACAGAATGTTGGAAATAAATTATGTAAAGGGATTTAAGGATTATGCCTGTCTATCAGTCTGTCTATATGTCTTTCCATCAGCAAAACTGATGCAAACTGGATCATATTTGAGGGTGTGTGTGCATGGGGAGAAATCAACAAAAGAAAAATGGAGTTAGAAAATTGGATGGATCTGATGGGGAATAATAAAGTTCAGAAACATGCATCCCAGTCCCCATTAGGGGACTGGAGGCTTGAACAGGTTGCTGGAATTGGGTACGACATGGTAGCAGTGTTCTAATATCTCAGGAGTTGCCACAAGGAAGAGGGAGTCAACCTATTCTCCAAAGCAGCTGAAGACAGGCAAGAAGCAATGGATGGAAACTAATCAAGGAGAAAAGCAACCTAGAGAAATTTCCTGACAGTTAGAACAATTAATCAGTAGAACGACTTGCCTCCAGAAGTTGTGGATGCTCCAACACTGAAAGCTTTAAAGATGAGATTGGACAACCATTTGTCTGAAATGACAGGGTTTCCTGCAGGGGGTTGGACTATAAGACTTCCATGGGCCCTTTCAACTCTGTTATTCTGTTATCCCTATGGGAGACCCATAATAGAATGCTACCAACTGCTCTATTCTTAAGCCCCCACTTATCCTGGTCATGTGACCCAGAATGGAGCCACTCTTAAGGGGGTGGAAAGAATTCTAGAAGCCATGTTAAGCATGCTTTCCATAATTAGGTTTTTTTTAAAAAATAATACTAATGTGTGCTGATGGCTATAATTGGTAACCCAAAACACTCATTACTGGCATTAACTCACTAACAGAAGTTCCTCATCTGGAGAAGGACATAGGAGACCTTCAACAAGTATTCACAGGAGGTGAATATTGTGTCATGGCCTGCAGTCTTCTCCAAACCAGTGGTGTTGGGCTTAAAATCATACAATAGTAAGTTGAAAAGGACCATGGAGACCTTCTAGTCTAGTCCAACCCCTGCCCAGGGAAGAAATCTTTATATCATGTCATACAAATGGTTATTATTGTTTGAAAACCACCAGCTCCCATGATTCCAGCAGGGGGACCGTTTCGCTGCTTAACAGTTGTCACGGCTAGGGAAATTCTCCTAATTTTGAGTTTGTACGTGTGTTGCTGTAATCAACACCTGGTTGCAAATTGGTGACCGTTGGAGTTGAGGGAACCCAGGATAGGAAAATCTCTTTTAGAAAATTATTAATCATTTTGGTGTATACAGTATGTGCATTACTCTATTAAAAAATAAGGACACAAATAATTAAAAAGATGTCAGGAAAGGGAACTGATCAGTCATCTTGAATGGCAGTAGGTTACATCCAGTTTTTATGGCATTCACGTTGGCAGCCTGGATGATACAGAAAGTATGGTTGTTTCCACACTATAATGAAAATAACTTTGTGAATCGTAGGAAGAGGGTGTTGAAAGAGGAAGTATTTCCATGACTAGGATAACAATTTGATGCCTTCAAATCATGGCTGACTTGTGGCAATTGCCCGGATAAGTCCCTGCTGTTTTCTGGGGCAAGATTGCGGAAGTGGTTTGCCCATGCCTATTTTCTAGGGCAGAGTGAGTGACTGGCCCGAGGTCATCCCTTAAGGCAGGACCAAAACTCATGATTTCCTGGTTTCTAGCCTAGTGCCTTAACCACTACACCAAACTGGTTCCCATTCTACGACTACAACGGAAATATCCGATCTGTCCAGCTGATACCTTCAGAAACTGGCCTATGTTCCAGAATCCTGGGTCAAAACATAGTCTAGACACATTGTTTCTACAAAATATTCACATTAGAATCATCCTATTAATGTCTGATCCCGGGTGGACTTAAGTGCTACAGTCAGTTGAGGGTGAAATGATCTGGATTACATTAAAACTCTGGATTTACCGCCAAAGTCTCGTCTCTAAGAAGCCAGTTATCCACATCAGTAGAAAGCACCATACCATAAGTTGTGTTCGGAGCTGGCAGGAAGCCTGCCCAAAGGGCTATCCACAGGAACCTTGAACTTAGCAGGTAGCATAGGCAGTGGCTTTCTCTTGGATATACTTCAATAAGCCCTTTGCAGTTTCCTCCAGCTCCTGCAGTTTTGTGGTTTTGCTTGTCATTTCTTTCTCGTTGTCCTCAAAGCGCTTCTCCAGTTCTGAAAGAATAGCCAGAATTTTTTAAAAGCTGGGACATTACAGTCTCTGGAACACTTTCTTTACCCAGAAGCATAGGATTTATAATTCTGCAACACCCAGAATTTCTATCCAGCTTGGCAAAGCTGCAACTTTAGCTACACTCAGATGCAGACCAGGAATTTCCATCCCACCTAAGGGCCCCAGATTAGGAAAGACCGTCCTGAAGTAGCCAGGTTTTTTTTTTCTCCATTAAGAAGGGGAGTGAGGAGATGGATGAAACAAAATGCCAAAGCAGTTAAATTATGACACGAGAAATGATGGATTCTGATCATTACTGTTACTTCAAAACTCAGAATTTTGGGGATGATAATGGCCCTGAACTTATTTTAGAAAACTTGCCTTGATTTGAATAGCTGCACCAATATTAATTTAAACATCCCAGCATCTACTAAAGTGACACGCAAACCATTTTCCAAGTCAGAGTTTCCTTGAAATCATAGCTTCTTTACTTTTGGATATTTTCTAAAAACTCCAAGATAATTTTCATTCTGCGACTTACTGTGTGCTATGTTCGCTATGCTATGCTTAACTAGGTCCCTAACTCCCTAAATAATCAGGATATTTTATGATCATCTGCTATTGTTCAGTGGGTTGTTTAGCCTGGGGTAATGGCACACTGGACTATGTAATCTCAAAGGTGCTGTTTTATTCAAAAGGCAACTGGACTGTTTTTTCCTTGAGGAAGAAGAATAAAATGTTTCACTTCTCATCCAGTTCTGATGGCGGGGGGGGGGGGGGGGATAAAGGATAGGTATTGACAGTTGAGATTGGATGGGGGTGAGTGGAAGGGTAGATTCTTATAGGATTGGGGGGGGGGGAATGGAAGAATTGTATTTCTTTGCAGTCATCTGGTTGTTAGCACTCTCCCTGAGACCTATTGAGGCCACTTGGGGATTTATCTGAGTCCTCAGGGTCACCTGAATGAGGGTGTGGAATCTTCCTGGAACTGCTGCAAGGGCTGCATTGTAAACTGGAGATAAGTGGTGTCTTATTCCTCCCCCTCTGTTGAGGGAGCGGTGTTCAGTTCTAACAGAGATGTATTATTTTACCCCTCTTTCAAACCAATGGTCCCCTCTATCCAAAATGTGGATTTTTATACTGGACAATGTAGCGCTGATCACATACCACCTGTCAGTAAATATCCATCATCCCCACCAATTCTTATTTTTTGAATATGTTTGTATAATCAGAGAAGATACACGAGGTTGGGATTTAGCCAAACTCTCCTCTTGCATTCTCACCTTCCAGCTTTCTTTTGCTGCTGTTGGCCTTGTCTAGGAGATTCTGGGCTTCCTCCCTAAGATTTTTCAGCCTGAGCAGGACATCCTTGGGCTGTTTCTCCAATTCGTTCTGCAATTTTTGGTAGTTCTGCTTCACCTCGTCTACCTCCTTAGAGACAGAAGGAAAAACATCAGGACAAAGCAAATTGGTAGAAATTGGCAGTCAATCCCGGAGTAAATATGGGTGAAGAACGGTGAAGTGGTTGCCCTTGAGCTAACAACTAGTCCAATGGTGGCGAACCTATGGCAGGGGTGCCAGAGGCGGCACTCAGAGCCCTCTCTGTGGGCACGCGCGCCGTCGCCCCAGTCCTAGGCCTTCAACTGGGTTTTATAAAACCTTTTCGCTTTAGGCCTCCGCTGCCGTGTGCAAAAAAAAAAAAAAGTTCAATCAGTCAATTTCAACTTCTCGCAGAAAAAAAAAAGATCTTGCAAAGTTGGAATTGATTGATTGAACTTTTTAGTCCCACCCAGTCTGCCGTTACCACCACAGCCACGCCCACCCAATTGGCCACGCCCACCCGGCACTCGACGATGCATAAGTGGGTTTTGGGTTGCAGTTTGGGCACTCAGTCTCTAAAAGGTTCGCCATCACTGAGCTAGTCTATTTCTAGCAAACCAGGTAAATGAGGAAATTAGGTCCCAGAAATTAAGGACAGCATGTAGGTTTCCATACCACCTTAATAATTGTTAGTGGATTTTGCAAGCCGTTTATAAACTTCTAGGCAGATCAAATGAAATCATTACCTATCTCACAACTTATCCAAGTCAACAACCACCCAGCATTTTTCTCTTGATCTGCTTGATCACTTGATCATTGTCTTGTCATTTACCATATTTCTAGTCTGCCTGCAGGCCTTATTTTTGGCACTCTGGATACTTATATCGGTGACAAATATTTCTCCTGCAATCCTACTGATCCCTATTTTCCAGATATTCTAATAACAGATGGAAAGCATACAGCAGTGTAACATCTGGCATAATGAACATATACACCCACATGGATTAATTGATTGTGGGCTCATTCTTCTGTTCCCTAACCGTGATATAAACAGACTTTGATAATCATTTTAATATGCCGTAACTTCATGATCTTGCCTCTTGGGCTGTTTTTCAGAGGCAGATTTAGCTTTTTCAGTTTTAATGAACAGTGGTCTTTTGTATTTTTTTTTTTTTTGAATTTCTGCTATGGACCTGATCTAGTATGCTTTCCTTAATTTCTTTAATTCAGTTTAGTCAGAGCTTGACTCTGAATCTATTCTAGGCAGCACGCAATGTAGCAAAGCAAGATAAAAGCACAATACTGTGCAAAATAGGTTGACAAGATGGGATCCAACCACTCCATACAAAAACATACACAAAGCCCACATTTAACAAGGGGCTCCATCCCACCCTCACTCCAAGCCTGAGCAAATGCTTCATCAAGGATATGACTGATGATTAGGGAATGGGGTCTGCTCGGCATCTAGTGGCCATTTTAGGCTGCCGTGAGAATGTCTGTTCTTCTCTCGTTCTTGGGCATTGCCCTCCATTGCCATTTTGGGGGGGGGCATGAGAGAATGGCCACGTGGTTCCCATAGAGACATCTGCCCATCCAACGCCTGTCGCCTGTCGGATGCTTTCCAAAGCACTCCCCAGATCTTACACCGTCTCCTTAAAAACATGGATTTAATTCCCTTTTGAAAAACCATTACTCCGTGCTTCACAAAAGGTCAATGCAGATTGGCTAAGAAAGCCAGGCGTGCTTTGGTGGTTCTGTCACCACTGAGTGCCTCACCGGCTTTTTGCTGCTTCTGCCAACAAGGAATTTCATGTTTACTTGTCAATTTACTTTTGAGGGCAATCTAACAGGTAGCTAAACTGGCCAGTTCCAGGACCCATCAACACACACCCAACTCTGCTCTACCACACATTACAGAGAACAACTGGTGATTGTTTTTGCCACTGGCAGGGGATGCTCAGTGGGACAGGCAACGAAGCCGGAGGAATCTGCCAGTGACTTTTCTTAACAGAATTACAGAGATGGAAGGGACCTTGGAGGTCTTCTAGTCCAACCCCCTGCTCAGGTAGGAAACCCTATGCCATTTCAGACAAATGGCTGTCCAATCTCTTAAAAACTTCCGATGTTGGAGCACCCCCAACTTCTGCAGACAAGTTGTTCCATTGATTAATTGTTCTAACCGTTAGGAAATTTCTCCTTAGTTCTAGGTTGCTTCTCTCCTCGACTATAATAATAATAATGATAATGATAATGATAATAGTAATAGTAATAGTAATAGTAATAATAATAATAATAATAATAATAATAATAATAATAATAATAATAATAATAATAATAATAATAATAAAGTTGGAAGGGACCTTGGAGGTCATCTAGTCCAATCCCCTGCTCAGGCAGGAAACCCTATACCATTTCAGACAAATGGCTGTCCAGTCTCTTCTTAAAAACTTCCAGTGTTGGAGCGTTCAGAGCTTCTGGAGGCAGGTTGTTCCACTGGTTAATTGTTCTGACTGTCAGGAAGTTTCTCCTTAGTTCTAGGTTGCTTCTCTCTTTGCTTAGTTTCCATCCGTTGCTTCTTGTCCTGCCTTCAGGCGCTTTGGAGAATAGCTTGACTCCCTCTTCTTTGTGGCAGCCCCATAGATATTGGAACACTGCTATCATGTCCCCCCTTGTCCTTCTCTTCATTAAACTAGACATACCCAATTCCTGCAATCGTTCTTCATATGTTTTGGCCTCCAGTCCCCTAATCATCTTTGTTGCTCTTCTCTGCACTCTTCCTAGAGTCTCCCGTACAGTATTGATACTAAAAGGACAGTTTCACTTGATGGGCTTGTTATTGTGATAGAACAGGGATAGATTACCAGGACAGCAGATTTTAGACTGGTATACTTTTCTGTCCACTTGAGGATTGCCCTTTAACAAGGCCATCTGGCCATGTCTTGTTATTTGTTGCTTCATTACTTGCCTGCAACCCTCAGCAATTACTCATAGAATATGCTTTGCATACTGAGGATGAAGATAGCCATTTTCTCACCAGGGACTAATTAGCATTTTCATAGCTCTTCTTGAAAACTGAGAATAAGATTCATGAGACAAAAATGGGCATACCTCTCAGTCTCTTCTTTAGGCACACAGGCATCCTCCCTTCCTAACCATGGTGATGCCAAAATAATGTTTGCACTGTGATTTCATGATGTGAGTGCTGTCACTTAGTACAGTAGTTATGACATTGCACAACAGTATGTAAGGGGAAGAACTGCATTGTGAGGTTGGGGCAACAACACAAATAGTCCTCGACTTACAACAGTTCGCTTAGTGACCGTTCGAAGCACTCAAAAAAATGGCTTATGACTATTTTTCACACTTATGGCCATTTGCAGTATCCCCATAGTCACGTGATTTATATTCGGATGCTTAACAACTGCTTCACATTTATGACTGTTGCAGTGCCCTGAGGTCATGAATCACCTTTTGCCACCTTCTGACAGGTAAAGTCAATGGGGAAGCCCGACTCACTTAACAACCATGTTATTAAGCAGTGATTCACTTAACAACTGTGGCAAGAAAGGTTGTAAGATGGGGCAAAACTCACGTAACTATCTCGCTTAGCAGCTGTCTCGCTTGAGCAATTTTGGGCTCAGTTGCGGTCGTAAGTCAAGGACTACCTGTATAAACTCATTAAATTAAGAGACTTGCAGCTAAAGAATCAGCCAAAGTTTTGTGGGGTGAATACTAATAATTTGAATAATCTTTTCTATATAACCCTGTGCAGAAAGACAACAGACCGTTCAAGGGAGGGAGAAACAGAGGACTTTCTGAAGAGGAGATGAAGAGAGAAGAAGAAGGTACAACAAGGTGGGAAAACATGACAAGTAGGAGTTCTGGATTTCTCCTAACACGTTTTTCAACCTTGGCAACTGTCAAATGTGTGGCTTACAATTCCCAGAATTCCTCAGCTAGCATGAATTCTGGGAGTTGAAGTCCACACATCTTAAAGTTTCCAGGGTTGAGAAACACTGCACCATAACGTGAGCCTACAGTTTGTTACTACCAGTACAAAAAAGCAGTTGCCTGTAATGAAAGTAATGACAGCGATGGGACTCTCACGTTTTTGAGCTGGAGTGCTATGTTAGTGGCACGCTCAGCTTTTCCCGTGGCCTGCTGAGCCTGGCGCTGATTAGCCTGGGACTTCTTTTGTAAGGTGGCCACATCCTGTGCCAAGTCTTTCAGACGCCTTTCCAGTCGCAGTTCCTTGTTGAGGAGTGTGTCGAGCTGGCTCACAGCCTGAGAGAAAGGAAAGTCACAAAGCATGATTAAGGGTTGACTTTTGAGAAAGGTCACATTCAAGCATCCACATTCAGGGCACATCCACACGAAAATCAGTTGTGGAATTGGGACTGACTCGGGAATCCTCCAGCATGTCTTTGACACACAAAGATTGCAATGAAGAGAAAGTTAACAATGCTTCTCAAATGTTTTCCTTCATTACCCAAAACTGCTTACCAGAAAGTCCTTTTTACTCAAAGCAGGTAAAACACTTTAAGCAAATTTTATTTATTTGTTTGTTTCTCTGTTTGTTTGTATCCTGCCTTTATTATTTTTACCAATAACTCAAGGTGGGAAACATGTCTAATAATAATAATAATAAATAATAAATATTAATAATAAATAATAAATAATAAATAATAAATAATAAAAATAATTAATAATAATAATAATAATAATAATAATAATAATAATAATAATAATAATAATAATAATAATAATAATAATAATAATAATAATAAAAAAGTTGGAAGGGACCTTGGAGGTCATCTAGTCCAACCCCCTGCTCAGGCAGGAAACCCTATACCATTTCAGACAAATGGCTGTCCAGTCTCTTCTTAAAAACTTCCAGTGTTGGAGCATTCACCGCTTCTGGAGGCAGGTTGTTCCACTGGTTAATTGTTCTAACTGTCAGGAAGTTTCTCCTTAGTTCTAGGTTGCTTCTCTCCTTGACTAGTTTCCATCTGTTGCTTCTTGTCCTGCCCTCAGGCGCTTTGGAGAATAGCTTGACTCCCTCTTCTTTGTGGCAACTCCTTAGATATTGGAACACTGCTATCATATCCCCCCTCGTCCTTCTCTTCATTAAACTAGATATACCCAATTCCAGCAGCCGTTCCTTATATGTTTTAGCCTCCAGTCCCCTAATCATCTTTGTTGCTCTTCTCTGTATTCTTTCTAGAGTCTCGACATCTTTTTTACATCGTGGTGACCAAAACTGGATGCAGTATTCCAAGTGTGGCCTTACCAAGGCATTGTAAAGTGATCTTGATTTTATCCCTCTGTTAATGCAGCCTAGCACTGTGTTGGCCTTTTTGGCAGTTGCAGCACACTGCTGGCTCATAACACAACTTTCTCCTCCTATTTTCCCCACAATAACAACCCTGTGAAGTGTTGAGAGAGAGAGTGACTGGCCCAAAGTCAGTCAGCTGGCTTTCGTGGCTAAGGTGCGACTTGAACTCACAGTCTCCCGTTTTCTAATCTGGTGCCTTAACCACTAGAACAAAATGCCCCTGCTGTGAATGGGAATGAGTTGGTGTGTTGATAACCCAAAGAAAAACCAGTTTTACCTAATTTTGGGTAATTTACCCAGGTTTGGGAAGCACTGCAGTAGAATGTTAATCGAATATAGTAGAATGCTCTGACCAGTTTATAAGAATATGGGCAGAATTAAGAACAAAAGTACAGATATTGTAACAATCCAGCTACAAGCCATCCCTCCAGTCAATCCCTTGTCAACATGGTGCTCAACATGGTATGAAATAGAGCACTAGTACAACTGGTCTATCAATTAATTTGCTAATAAATGGATAATAATAATAATAAAATCAAACAATAGCATCTGCCTATCCCAGGTCCTTGGGAAGGACTCTATAGGTCAATAAAATGCCAAATCCAGTCTAAACATCTGGCTGACTCTGTGACCAAATATAATAAAGAAATGGTTAAAGAATTATTCAGCAAAGGTAATTTAGCACAATCATTTTTTGCTCAAAAGCTCATACTTAAAATATTATTCATTATTAAATTCTATTTGGATGCCCCCTAACTCCAACTGGCAGTAGGCAGCTCACAATAATAATAATAATAAGTTTAAAAACAACAAAATACTGAAAAAGTAACCCAAACAAGTTCCAAATAATTATGAAATAATATGATAAGCAAACATATTTAAACCCATCTATCAATTGTTTAAATATCTATTCAACATAGTTCATTTAGCATAATAATTTTTGTTCAAAAGTTCATTTAATTGATGATTTGTTCAAACACCATTATTTTCTTAGTAAATTGGTATTTGTTCCTTAACATTTTCTGCCCTTGCCAGTTTGGAGTGTTTGCAAGAATACTGCATATACTTTTGATTTGGTAGGATGAGGGCGACAGTGTGTTGCCCACCTAGATTGTCTATAAATTAGAGATCCTAATTGCATAGAATAATGTGAAAATTCTTGGGGTAAAGCAGACTGTGATTCTCCTGGTAGCATGATGGGCCCGGAGCACCAAAACTGACAGGCACTGTCCCTTACCTGCAGGGTAGAACTAAAGCTGGTGTCCTAGTATATACCTTCTTTAGGTTATGTGTATGCTCAATTGAAAAACGTGTACAGTGTAATTGGCAGTAAAGGTCAATTTCTATGAGTCATCAGGTGATGACCTGATGTAGAACTGCTAAAATTCAATATGGATTGTGGTAAGAAGATGAATAAATAAATAAACCTGGAAGAGTGCACCTAGAACATAAGAAGAGTAAATAGCAAAGAAGATGAATTAATAAATGAAGTGACAGAAAGAGAAATAGATATGCTGCATGTCTGTGAAACTAAGAGGAAGGAGAAGGCTGTCACAGATCTGAATGAAGGTGGAAAATAATCAATTAACATCTTCAGGGAAGTGAAGCGTAGTTTTAATTACAGGTAGTCCTCAACTTACGACTATAATGGACTCTGGCATTTCCGTTGTAAGTCATGATGGTTGTAAATTGAGGCACACATGTGACCGAACTTGATTTGATGACTTTTTTTGCAGCAATCATTAAGCGAACAATGCAGTCATTAAGTGAATCAAGGTATTCCTATGGGTGCTTTTTCCTGGAAACCATCCCCAAAGGCCAGAAGCTAGCCAAAAATTGTTGTTAAGTTGTGATCACATGACCATAGAATACTGCAACCATCTGTAAAGGTAATCCAGTTGCCCCGCACCCAAAAAGCAGTCATGTGACCCCAGGAGACATAAGCAGTTTTCGGGGAGGGGGGGGTCTATTGTAACTTTCAATGGTTGCTAAGTTACCAGTCGTAATTTGAAGACTACCTGTATGAGCTGAACGTTATATCAAAATGTATGTCAGAAAGTATTAATTAGAGTCAACTGGATTACTGTGGGCATAGAAAGAAGTCAGAATTCATAGATTGGTAATAGTTACGGTTCAATGAATAATGAATAATAGAAAAAACAAACATGAGTTTTGGGGAAAATACATAACATTCTAAACGAATGTGATCCTATAGAAAAAAGTATTTCATTAGATTTCTTGGGTGAATGGGCGTAGATGAGTTGTGAGACTACAGAAAAAGTGATTGGGTTGTTCAAATGAATAAGAACGATCATAGTTTGGCAACTGCAGTTCAGAAATAATTATATGTTTCTTTAGAATATACAGAATATTTTAACCATAAATCTATTCATGTGCAAGCATAAAAAAGCTGATTGATTTGATGGTCTATGACAGTGATGGCGAACCTTTTAGAGACTGAGTGCCCAAACTGCAACCCAAAACCCACTTATGCATCGTCGAGTGCTGGGTGGGTGTGGCCCATTGGCTGGGTGTGGCCAATTGGATCGGCGTGGCTGCGGTGGTACCGGCAAATAGGGTGGGACTAAAAAGTTCAATCAATCAATTCCAACTTTGCAAGATCTTTTTTTTTCCCTGCAGGAAGTTGAAATTGACTGATTGAACCTTTTTTTTTTTTTTTGCACACGGCGGCGGAGGCCTAAAGCGAAAAGGTTTTATAAAACCCAGCTGAAGGCCTAGGACTGGGGCGACAGCACGCGTGCCCACAGAGAGGGCTCTGAGTGCCGCCTCTGGCACCCGTGCCATAGGTTCGCCACCACTGGTCTATGATGAAAGCCTTGAAAGAATGACTGACGGTCCAAGTAGCGTAAAAAGGTCTGAATATGAGACGTCACGAGTGGATTAGAGAAAAATCAACCTGGGAGAAAGGAAGGGAGTGAAAGAAATGAAATGTATACTAACAAAAGAGAAAGCATGAGCCTCGTGTGAAACAGCATTAGAAGACAGATTAATCTCCTAATACAGGAGGAGCCAGGATTAATAGAAAAAAGAGTATAAAGAAAGGGGATTTGGAAGTTATATGGAACAGAAAGATAAGAATTAAGCTGCAGAGTACAGAGAGTTTGTGGAATTACATTAGCATGAAATATGAAAAAGAATGCTTGCTGGAGGGATGATAAGATAAGAAAAAATGCATAGGAGAAAATGATGAATGCAATAAATTAGAGAAAGATACTGTATAATATATAGGGCAATAAAATGATAGTTGTACAGGCAGTCCTTGACTTACGATTGTAACTGAGCCTCAGAATTACAGTCATAAGTCATGTTGGTCATGAAACAATTTTATGACCTTTTTTGCAGAGGTCGCAGCCTTGCCAAACCGAACTGAGTGCCAATTTTCAGCAAACCCATCATAAAATGCAGTCACATGACTGTGGGATGCTGCAAAATGACTGTAAAAGCGACCATGTTGCCCAAATGCCTGAAATTTGATCACGTGACGATGGTGAAGGCGACCATCAGAACTTCAAATCTGGGTCCTAAGTAGCCCCAAGGTGGGCCCGTCGTAACTTTGAACGGTCATTAGTCAAGAATTACCCGTATCTATATTTCTGATAAATCTGCCTTCTGATGTTTAAGAATAAGGTGTCAAAAGATTTTTTTTTAAATCTTCCATAATCAGAAAAGTAACCCTTCATTTCCCTTTCATAAACAACCCTCCAGTCTGAAGTTTTAGTACTATGCTGTTTTGCTTATTTTAATTATTTCATAAAATAAACTGGCAAGTTCAGTGTATGACAGGTGGTACTGACAGATAGTCTTGATTACTGGACCATTTTCTAGTAGCAGTGATAATATTTCGTAGCAGAAGTAACTGTCCTGCGGCACCATAAAGGTCTAAATTTATATTTATGTGTGTATATGTGATATTTTAGCATTATGAATGTTGCATTATAAGTACCTCTATAATGTATTAATGGTAATTCCATAACATTGGAGGCATGTGTATATTATATTCAAGTCAAGACTAGATTGGTTGACATTCTGTATGTAGGCGGCATCTTCTGACATGAAGATGCTTTAAAAGCCAGATAAAGCAGGGAATACCGTATGAGTATGAGATAAGCTATACTTAATGCATTAACCAGAGGCCTCTTAAAAGGGGCATGGTGGTGATATATGGTGAAACGATCTTATAAACAACAATGGACCCTTAAGAGAGGGAAGCACAACACCATCCCCTTCAATGAGCTTGGTACTATTAGGCAGTGTTTCTCAACCCTGATAAGTTAATATGTGTGCTGTCTGGGGAATTCTGGGAGTTGAAGTCCACACATCTTAAAGTGGCCAAGGTTGAGGAACACTGCTATTAAGTATGTAAATGTTAACTAAACCTTCATAGAATCATAATCCACTGGCTTAATTTTTGCTCTCAGGAAATATCCATTACATTTTCCGCTTTAGAATGAAATTAAAGAGCAATTTCTTATTGGAGGCATTAAAGAGCGTTTTCTTAAATGCCAGGCTTGGGTGATGCTGAAAAGCAAAGGAGGATTGAGTCATTAATTATGTGCCATCAAGTTGTTTTCAACTCCTAGAGACCACTTAGATAGAGTTTTTCCAGGATATACTATCTGTAACTTGTTTTTCCTAATGCTGGGAAAGATTGAGGGCAATAGAAGAAGGGGACGACAGAGAATGAGGTGGCTGGATGGAGTCACTGAAGCAGTAGGCGTGAGCTTAAATGGACTCCAGAAGATGGTAGAGGACAGGAAGGCCTGGAGGAACATTGTCCATGGGGTCGCGATGGGTCGGACACGACTTCGCAACTAAAAACGACAAAGACAGAGGTCCACAACCTTTTGGGCATCAGGGACCCGTTCTGTGGAGAAAGGTTTTTCCACGGACCGAAGAGTGCATGGTTTTGTGTGCTGCCTGCATCCCACAGATGGACCTTTGCTTGTTTGTGCGGACCGGTTGCTGGCATGCCGCGGCCCAGTACCAGTCCACGGACTGCGAGTTGGGGACCCCTGTCTTAAGAGTTGCACTCATCACCACTGAACGAGAGTCCAAAAGTGGTTTGGATCTGGTTAATACCTGAATGGGGGATGTCAAGAAAATACCAGGGCTATAAATCAATCTGGGAATACAAATATGAGTCCCAGGAGAAGGCGGCAACTACTTTGTGGACAAGAAAATGGCATGCATGTGGCCCGAAAACAGGAGGAGCTGAGTTTGAGTCTTACCTGCAGAATCATGGAAGGGCAGAATGAAAGGCCAGGTACGGGAAATACTTGTGAGCTGCCCACTGAAAGCACAGGATACCTTAAAAGCTATCCAGGATCTTGACTATTACCCACCACTCCCTTCCTTCCAAGAAATACAAATTGGCTGGCTTCACCTGTTTGACTTTGCCTTCCACGCTCTGGATGGCTTCCTTTGTTTTTTTCAGGGCTCGCTCGGCGGCCTTCACTTTGTCCTTTGCACTATCTAGTGCTCCAGCAGTTTCTGCCACAGTTTCCTGTACACCTTCTGCTTTTTTCCTGTGGAGAAGAAACACAACAAAACAAAAGAACTTCACAGCATTTCCTTAACGTGACAGTTATTGCAGATTAAAGTTTGGGACTAAAGTATAGGTAGTCCTCAGGTTACGATGGCCATTTGGAGTGGAATTTCTGTTGCTAAGTAACGCGGTTATAAACCATGATGACGTGTGACCACTTCACTTAGCAATGCCAATCCCGGCAGGGACCAGTGGCCATCATAACCAGAGACCATGCAGCCTGTTAAGAGAAGACCTTATTCTTTCAAGGCAAGCAGGCTGGTGGGTGAGGAGCTGTGGGTGAGTGCTCTGAATGGGGCGGGGCTGGGGGGGCTGGGGTTGTGCCAGCCAGTGGGGATAGTGGGCGGGCACTACTGAATGCGGGGAGGCCAACAGGTGCCACTAGAAAGCGTGGGCAGGCAGGTGGGTACTGCGGAGGTACATACTCCATAGCGGGGCTCCTAGTAAGAAAAACTGGCAGGACTGATTTACGGAAACAACTGGCAACTGTTCCTGCTAATCTCTCCATTGACTTTGCTTGTGGGAACCTGGCAGGGAAGATCACAAATGACGATCACATGACCATGGCTTGCTGCAACGTCATAATCGTGAGCCGGTCACCCAAGGCCCAGATTGTGATGATGTGACCGTGGGGACACTGCAGTAGCCAGAACGCTAAGGACTGGTTGTTGGGTTCCCCTTGCTCAGCGCCATTGTAATTTCAGTCACTGAATGAGTGGTGAAAACCCGAGGACTGCCTGTAATACTTTGCAGATAGCCTGGACTGGAAGCAGTTTCTGGTCTAGACAGCTGGCACCAAGTAACAATTACGGGGGGGAAATAACAAGTCTTATACTTGTAGTTCTTTGCAAAGGACTATGAGAGAAAGAGGTAGATATCTGGAAGAAGATCCAACTGGAAACAAAAACTGGAAAAGTTCTATGTTTCAGGTCAGGGGTCTTCTTCCCTCAAGACGACGGTATAGGGCATTGCACACCAGAACAACTAGACGTAAGAACAGTTTTTTCACCCATGCTGTCACTCTGCTTAACAACTAATTTCTACAACACTGTCAAAATACTTAGTTAAGCTGTATTACTATGATATTCCTCATGTTTCTTATTACTTATCCTTATCTTCTTATGACTATAACTTTGCTACTTGTATCTTACAATATATATAGTATCCTAGTATGATTTATGTTGTTTGCTTAGCTAGTACTCTATGACTATCACTGTTGCATCTAATGATTTATGATGAAGTGTTGAATTTCATGATTTATGATGAATGTATTTCATGGTGTATATGATCATGATTATCACTATTACTTGTATGTACACTGAGAGCTTATACACTAGAGACAAATTCCTTGTGTGACCAACCACACTTGGCCAATAAAGAATTCTATTCTGTTCTATTCTATTCTATTCTATTCTATTCTATTCTATTCTATTCTATTCTATTCTATTCTATTCTATTCTATTCTATTCTATTCTATTCTATTCTATTCTATTCTATTCTATTCTATTCTATTCTATGCCTATGGATATTTCTTTAGTACCCTATACATGACTTTGTCCAGGCTGATTCTCATTCTTGCTTCAGTTCTCCCATTGCAAGATTAGGACTATGAAAAGTGGCATTGTCACTTACTACCATAGCTTAGTAACTGACTGGTTTCACACAATATGCACAATGCCATACCTGGATAACATTCTATATTCATAAAATAGCTTATACCCAGGTGAACCATGTTGTGGCTTAATGTTACAGTCTGATTGGCACAATATGCTAAGATGAGGGCTGCATCCTCACAACATACCGAACCACAATGTGTGCAGTTTGGTCCAATGCTAACCTTTGTACTTCAGAAGAGGATAATAATAGATGACAGGGACCCATCCTACCCAAGATCACATGCTCTAATTGGCACTTAAGCTTGGATCCTGATTAAATGACCTGATCCTGCAAAATATGTAACGTTTTTATTTCTTTACCATAAATTTTAATTAATAAAATTGGTTAGTTTTGCTCCTGCCAGATACACTTACCTGGCCTGTTCTGCTTTGGTCAGTAAATCCCTAGCAAGGGTCAGGTTTTGCACTGTGCAGTTCAGGATAACATCCACTCTGTTAAGCTGGCTGATTCTGTCCCAGATTTCCTTAATCAGACTGTCGATCTGACTCTGGCTGATGGGCTGGGGGATGTTCAGGACCTGTTGAGCCACCAGCTCAATGCTCTCTGGATCGGCACCTTCCTCTAGGGAGACAAGCACAGGTCCTTGATGTCCACATACCTGCAACAGTCCATTCTGCTTCCCAGTCACCAGCCTAGCCCTCTATTCCCTCCCCCCAAACCAATTATTACAATATTAACATTGTCAGAACACAACATACTCCCATTACTAACATCCACATTTCCCTTCCCGCATAGGACAAGAATAGGTGGAAGCTTTACAGAGGGAGATCCAAACTCAAAAGAAGGAGGGATTTCTTGAGTGTTGAGAATCCCTGGAATCATGGGAGCTTCGGCACTGGAAAATTTCAAGTAAAGGTTGGATAGCCACGTGTCTGGGAGAACATGAGGATTCCTGCCCTGGGCGGGGGACTAGATTAGAAGATTTCTTCCAACCCTATGATTCTACGAATGTAGGACTTATATCTTATTAAGGCAGCATGAGGATACATTCACTTTTAGACATGCTTTACTTCAGGTTCAGTGTGAGCAATGCTCTGGTACCTGCTAGGAAGTCTTTTATCTTCTGGATGAATTCCCTCAGCTTGGCTGTGGATTTTTCCACCTGGTTCCGAGCTCCTTGAGCGTGGTCCAAGGTGTCCTGAGCATGGTTCCTGGCATCCTGTGCCAGGTTCTGGACTTCTTGCACCTAGAATGGAAGCTTCAGCTTAGTATTTCTCAGGGGCATCTAGTAGGGGCATCAAAGAAACAGTGACGTGGCCATCCAATGCATGTAGGGTTGGCTTTGTCTGAACAGCGATAAATACTATCTTGACTTTTTTTTTCCAATTCAGCCTGTGCACTTTTCCATAGTCTAGGTTTTTTTTTTTTTGACACTTTTGTGATTAAACATTGGAACTCTTCACAACAGGAAAAGTACCCTGACTTTTAAGGAAGAAGGTTTGTTTATTTACTTATTTATTATTATCCCACCTTTAATATTTTTACAAATAATACAAGGCGGCAAACATACCTAATACTCCTCCCCTATTTTCCCCGCTACAACAACCTTGTGAAGTTGGGGTTGAGCTGAGGGAGAATGACTGGCCCAAAAATCACCCAGCAGGCTTTCATGCCTCAGGCAAGACTAGAACTTCCTGGTTTTTATCCTGGTACTGAACTGGCTTTCAAAATAAATGTTCAGCCTTTATTATCCAATTTCTCTCACTATAGGTCAGGGGTCTTCAAACTTGGCCCTTTTATGACTTGTGGACTTCAACTCCCAGAATTCCTGAGCCAGCATGGCTCAGCTTGGAAACCTCTCCCTTTCCCCTCAGCATGGCTGGCTCAGGAATTCTGGGAGTTGAAGTCCACGAGTCATAAAAGAGCCAAGGTTGCCTACCCCTGGGCTAGACTGTGAACCTGGAAACAATATTCCAGAAGGAGACAATGGCAAACCATTTTCACTTGGCTGCCAAGAACTCTACCCTACTTAGGTGTGTCATAAAGACATCAGGAATTGAAGGTGACTGAAGGGAGACTTTTTTTTTTAAGGCATTCCTGGGGACAGGAGGAGTTAACCAGAAATCATTGGGCAGCATGTGTGAATGGGCTGCTCAACACAATAATCAGAATACTTAGCAAACAAGGCTTAATATCTTCGACAAAAAAGTACCATTTAAAGGCATAGATACCGTGTATTGTTTTTATAAGTCACTTAGATTTTTTTTTTTTAATTGATCTGGTGTAAAAAGTGTGGTAGAATCTGGAGCCAAGTCCAGGGGAGGAGTGAAAAGGCTGGCTAGCCTTGAATCATCTGATGGGGAGAAAGCTGTGCAAAGCAGGCCCTCCCTAAACCTTGCATTGCTTCTCTAGTAGTTTCTATAGTGAATGCCGAATCACCTCATGGGGACATGGGCGGCAAACAAATTTAATAAAAAAATTAAATAAATTAGTCTGGTAAGTGTCAACTCTACAAATGAGCATAGCTGCAGCCATTTTTCCTACTCATTTTCGGTTGTCACGTAGAACGGAGGGAGGGGGGTTGCCCAGGTGCTTCGCTAGTCAAAATAATCTTTTTTCCCATGGGAACCAAGGTCATCGGCTGTTCCCGAGACTGCAGGCTGGGCGTTGCATAAAAAGCCCGCAGAGAAGATGTATTGGGGAACGTAGTTGCTTGCATAGTTTTGAGGGGTGGGATTTTTTAACTTTGTATTGGGGAATTGTTACGTGTATCTCCAGACTTGGTTTCACTTTTGATGTGCCGATACTTTGTAACTAATAAACATGTTCTTTGAGGAATTTGCAAGCCTCGGAGTTCTGCTTTATTCGTCTCCGTCTGTCGGAACCATGACAGTAAGATTCCTATCAATTAGGCAAGTAGCAATAAACACACCATTCGGAACAGCTCCCTGTGTGTCATCCTGGTTCTTTACTCCTCACAAAAGCCATAATACATACATATATACAGACATACATGCTTTAATCAACTAAGAAATGTGATCTCCAATTTTAACAGCAGTATGCTTCTATTCAATTGTACCTTGTTAACAATGGTGATCAGCTGACCTGCTGTGGTCTCCAGCTGCTGTGAAAGGTTCTGGGCAGACTGGAGGGCCTTGATGGACACAGGAAGAGCTCCAGTACAACCAGGACCTCCACAGTGCCTTTGACCGGAACTGTCCTTACAGGAAGCTCCTCCACAAGGAGCTTTTTCACAGACCTCTTCTCCAGAACCTCCGCAGATCTAGAACAAGACCACAAACAAAGATTATCCGGTGAAAAGAGATCTCTGATGAGCTGTTGATCTCATCAATAGACCAGGAATGAAAACATTGGACTCAGGAACAAGGAGCAAGAAAGGAAAATGAATTCAATTTGCATTGGACTGCAAACTTATCTATTTTTTTGTTTGTTTAACCAATATACATGAATCTAATTTTGTCATTTGCATTTTTCCAAATTTTGCCAATGTAATTTCTATTACAAATAATACATTAGGGTAAAATCTCAACAAAATACAAATTGCCACATATATAAACATTTACCGTGTTTCCCCCAAAATAAGACCCAACCGGAAAATAAGCGCTAGCATGATTTTTCAGGACGCTCGTAATATAAGCCCCACCCCAAAAATAAGCCCCAGTTAAGATCGTCAGCCAGACGGACACGTTTAGTACCGTATTTCCCTGAATATAAGCCGTAATGCGTCTTTTGGAGCAAAAATTAATATAATTTATTTTCAGGGAAACACAGTATTACATTACGGAATGTGGTGGAATGTAATATGGATTCCCTGGAGGGAAGGGCTGCCTTCCAGAGGGCAAAGGGAGCAGAGCTTGGAAAGTTTGCTCAGCAGGAAGAGAGTTAAAACTAGCTCCCAGAGTATAATTTATAGTTATATGTAGCTGTAGTTATGTAGATGGTTGCTTTAGTCTGGCAAGATTCTGTCTATAGGTGAAGAATAATAAAAGAAACTACTCAGAAGCATCTCCACATGTTCTTGGTTTTTGGGGCCTGACAGGGAACATTTAAAAAATTGTGTCTATTAGACACCATTGCAAAGAAAATGTGCCTGTTTAGAGACATATGCACCAAAACCATACACGTTTTAATGACCATTCTTACAGAAAAGTTCTCAAACTCAACCCAGTAAATCTGGCTGATTTGCAAAAATCAGGAACTGGGGGGGAAAAAAACCTTCTCAGAACTGACAAACTTGCAGAACCAGAATTGGTCCATCTGTAGTCTAACCATAAGGCAGTTTGGGCAGGGCTACCATTTCCATCTCCAGCAAACTCCTCTCTGCTTCTCCCATTGCTATTCCTTCCCTCCTTCGGAACTTACTTTCTGGTTGATCCTGTTCAGGTGGAGGGCATCGACTTTTCGTTGGATGTTAGTCAGAGTCCTCTGGCGAGTAGCTGCCCTCTTGCGAAAAGCATCTCCTCTTTGTCTCAACAGCTCGACTGTGACCAGCCGGGTATGTTTGGCTTGGACCGCGGGACTTTGACGCCCTCGAACGGAGGCATTGGCCTGCCTCAGGGCCTGTTTTGACTGCTGGAAGTACTCCACGATGCTACGGAAGGACTCTGCCAGCAGAGGGAAAAAAAACAGGGGCTATCAAGAAAGGGATTTTCCTTGAACGTGACTTGTGTGCGTGCTCCTTTTATGTAACATGGCAACTACGTTCCTTACCACTGAAGCTGGCATTTACTATCTTTCCCAGCTGACTTCTAAGGAAATTGACTGTCTGGTTCAGTTCGTCTACTTCTTCGTTCAGTACGTTGAGGTGTCCCCTCTGCTCTGTCACTTTCCATTCAGTGCTATCCAGGCATGAATCTGTATCTTGCAGGTAGTCCCATAGCTTATCCATGTCTGCCCTAGAGAAGGAAGGTAACATATAAGGCAGTGGTTCCCAAGCTTTTCTATACCCCGCATCTCTAGAACGCTTCTGATATATTCTCACACTGCATATACACCAGGGGTGTCAAACTGCCGGCCCGTGGGCCGGACGCGTCATCGGGAAACCACGCCCACCCCATTGCCGGCAATGGCGAAAAAGCTCCGATACGTTGCGCGACATCACGTGATGTCGCAGGTTTGACATGTCTGATATACACTATAATTTTGAAACTTCTAAACCCAAGTCTCGCACCCTCAGTTGGGAACCCCTGATATAAGGGTTCAGGTCCCTCTCCGCCATATGCTTTTTGGCCAAGATGTTCCTTGCAATAAAGGTAGGATATACAGGTAGTCTTTGACTTACAACCATAACTGAGCCCAAAATTTCTGTTGCTAAGCGAGACAGTTCTTAACTGAGTTTCGCCTCATTTTACGATTTTCCTTGCCACAGTTGTTAAGGGAATCATTGCACTTGTTAAGTCAATAACACGATTGTTAAGTAAATCTGGCTTCCCCATTGACTTTGCTTGTCGGGAGGTTACAAAAAGTGATCACATGACCCTACACCCATCACAAATACACAACAGTTGCCAAGCATCTGAATTTTAATCACATAAGCATGGGGATGCTGCAACGGTCGTAACTATGAAAAACGGTCATAAGTCACTTTTTCCGGTGCCGTTGTAACTTTGAATGGTTACTAAACAAATAGTTCTAAGACAAGGACTGCATGTAAATGAGATGCAGAGACAAAATAACTCAGTGGTCAGTATTCCCCTTATGAAAGATTACTCTTCTGCATTAAAAATTTCAAAATTAAATTCAGCAAGATTTGAAAAAGAAAAATAAGGAAAGCCGCAATTTAAGATAATCAAACAAAACCAAATTAGAGAAAATTAGCTACATATAAATGATACAATCATGAATAGGAGAGGGGACTTGCAGCAAGGGGTGGATACAGTGGTGGGATTCAAATACCTGAAAAACCAGTTCTCTGCGTGGATGCCACTTCCAGAAGTCTGTTCTGAGCTGGGGAGGCCTCCCAGGCCCAGAACGGCCCACCGGAAGTGCGTGGACGGCACTTTCGGTGGGCCGATCTGGGCCTGGAAGGCCTCCCCGGCTCAGAACAGACTTCCGGAAGTGGTGTCCACACACTTCCGGCGGTCCGTTCTGGGCCTTGCAAAAAAGGGGTAGGGCATCAGCCAGTTCGCTGAAGTCAACAAAAAATTAGCTACCAGTTCTACCGAACCAGTGCGAACCGGCTGAATCCCACCACTGGGTAGATATAAATGAAATACAAAGAGAAAATAATTCAGTGGTGCATATCCCCATTATTCTCTCCCTTTCTCTATAAAGGTTTAGAATTTTAATTCAGGAGGACTTTTCAAAGGAAAGAATAATCTGTAATTTTTTAAAAAGTCAGTAGAATTACCACTATAAGTAAAATTCCCAAACTGTATGAACTATAAAATTTTTCAAGATCTGTGCTAGGTACGTATTGTTGCTTCTGAGAGATACAGCCCAAATTTACTTACTGTTCAGTGCCTCTTCAATCACTATCCACCAGGGGGCAGTAGGCAACAGGTAGAGCAGTGATGGCGAACCTTTTAGACACCGAGTGCCCAAAAACCGCTCCGCTCCCCGCCCCGCCTGCCCGCCCGCAGGGCCACCTACCGCCTCCACGGCCCACCGCAGCAGATTGCCCAGGTGGCCCTGCAGCGCCATGGCAGCCCCACTCTCCGCCCGCGCCCTGCAGCATCATCTGCGGCGATGGGCCGCGAGGGCAGAGTCTTGTCCCTGCTGCCCGGCTTCCATGTCCTTCGCTGCGCTGCTCCACACAGGCCGCGCCTGTGGGTGACTCTCCTCTGGGGGGGCTGCTGGTGAGGAGGCTGCGGGGGGAGGCGGGGCTGGGGTGACGGTGCCCATACCCACAGAGAAGACTCTGAGTGCCGTCTCTGGCACGCGTGCCATAGGTTCGCCACCACTGAGGTAGAGTAAGGAATTACTCTGGATTCCCTCTCACCTTGCCTGGTCTTTGTCTGAGAAACCACTAATCTGAGGTCACTTCCTTCTTCCTCGACAGATACATAGAGTACATAATCTTACACTGTACAGGTAGCCCTCAAGTTATAAACACAATTAGGATTGGAACTTCAGTTGCTAAGGAGTCATTAAGGGTGTCCCACCCAATTTTATGACCTTTTATGTCATGGTCATTAAACGAATCACCCATGGTCATTAAGTGAATTACATGGTCATTAAGTGAATCTGGCATTTGTAGTTCTTTACCTATCATGATTTTTTTTGCCTAGAAGTCTGGGAGCAGCAGTTGTACAGAGATTTCACTAAGATGATCCTAAGCTTTACTTTCCTCAGATGATGATGATGATGATAATGAAGCCAGTGTTGTTCCAATCCCAATGGTGTTGTAACTTGAGGAGCTACCTGTACAGCGTAAGATCATGCATATGCACCATCATGGTTTAAATTATCTCATCAAATATGGCTGGGGAAGAAAACCAATAGAAGAGGAGGAGGAGGAGAAGGAGAAGGAGAAGGAGAAGGAGAAGGAGAAGGAGAAGGAAGAAGAAGAAGAAGAAGAAGAAGAAGAAGAAGAAGAAGAAGAAGAAGAAGAAGAAGAAGAAGAAGAAGAAGAAGAAGAAGAAGAAGAAGAAGAAGAAGAAGAAGAAGAAGAAGAAGAAGAAGAAGAAGAAGAAGAAGAAGAAGAAGAAGAAGAAGAAGAAGAAGAAAGAAGAAGAAACAGCCCATATCTCTGTTTCTCCTACCGGTCCTCCCCACCTCATACCTACTGGCATACCTTGTATCTGTTAAGAGGTTGTTGAGCTGCTGCAGCATCGAACCGCTCAGACTCTTTCCATCCATCAGAAGCTGTTCCACCCAAGTCAAGCTGCTCTCCAGGCTGCGCAGGCGGCTGTTGCTGGCTTCGGGTATGGGGCCACCTTCCTGCAGGGCCCGTACTCTATCCTGAAGCCTTTGCAGCTGTTCGTTGAGCTGATTCAGCACCAGGTCCCACTGGCCGAAGCACGTATGGCAGGGAGAACAGTGGGGAAAGTTCTTCTGGAAGCCACGTTGGCACTGGTTACAGTTTCCCCCCGTAAAGCCACCACGGCATAAACAATGTCCAGTGAGGCGGTCACACTGCGGGCTCTCTGAACCGATCGGGTCACATTGACAAGCTGCAGAGAGCAGAGACGGAGGTCATGTCCAAGAAAAGTAAATAAGCTAATAATAAAGATTACGACACAAACAGACATAAGCAGAGAAGATGTCGAAGCATGGAGACCCTTTAGTTCACCTGCAAAGGTATACCAACTTGCCCAATTTCTCTCTGATCAACATAAGGAGCAAAATGGAAAAGGCCAGCGTATAGCAGAATTCAATATATGGCTAAAGGAGTGGTGTAAAGGGGAAGGCTTTGGATATATTAGTCATGATGTTTGTAGCTGGTCCAATGAAAAGATGTACAAAAAAGATGGTTTGCATCCATCAAAGAAAGGGACTGAGTTACTCGGCTATAAATTCACAGATTTTCTGGAGGAAAATTTAAACTGAACAGCGGGGACAGTGAGTTAATTGATACATCCCTGTCCCCAGCAATCTAAAAATTATAGGGCTATCAGTGCATGTAACATAGATGTGTGTGTAGACAAGAATACCAACCTTGCTGTGAAGCAAAATCAAGCCTCTAATAGCGAGTGCCAAACAAAGTGCACCAACCAAATAGGTGGTAAGACAATAGGGGAACTCAGGCTCCACACAGGTTATGTAGAAAGTAAACACAGGGTCAGTCATAAAGGACTCAAATGTCTATACACCAATGCACAGAGTATGAACAGCAAACAGGGTGAACTAGAAATTCAGGTTAATGAGGGAAGATATGATATTGTTGCCATTACGGAAACATGGTGGGATGAAACCCACACATGGAACACACAGCTAGAGGGATTTAAATTATTTAAAAGAAACAGACCAAATAAAAGAGGAGGTGGAGTTGCTCTCTATATAAGAAATAACTACATCTCTACAGAAATAGAGCACAACAATGATGAAAACTGTCTTGAATGCATTTGGGTCAATATAAAAGGGGGGGAAATGACATTGCCATAGGTGTATATTACAGGCCACCCAACCAAACAGAGGAAATAGATGAACTTTTTGCTAGTCAGCTAACTAAGTTATGTAGGAAGCACATCACAATAGTAATGGGGGACTTTAACTACCCTGACATCAACTGGGAGACAAACTCTGCACCAAGTGGAAGATCAAACAGGTTCCTGGAAAACCTAGCAGACAACTTTGTCTCCCAAAAAGTAGAGAAGGGAACTAGGGGATTAGCCATTTTGGATCTAATTCTCACTAACAGAGATGAAATGATAGAAGGTGTTGAAGCCATAGGAACCTTGGGAGGAAGTGATCATGCAATATTGGAATTCAACATTATGGAAGCACAAGCAATAGAACACAGTCAAACTAGAGTCTTGGACTTCAAGAGAGCTAATTTCAATAAACTTAGAGAGGGCTTGGGAAGGATTCCATGGATGAGAATCCTCAAGGGGAAAACAATTCAACAAGCTTGGGAAATTCTGAAAAATGAGATAATAAAAGCCCAGTCTAGCACAATACCAACCAAGAGGAAAAATAACAGCTCTCAAAAGAAACCAGCATGGCTGCATAAAGAACTCTCTGACAAATTGAAAGATAAAAAGGACAAGTATAGAAAATGGAAAGAGGGGCACATAACTAAGTCAGAATATCAGCAAACAGCCCAAGCCTGCAAAGATGAAGTGAGGAAAGCTAAGTCTCAAAATGAACTAAGGCTTGCGACCTAGTCAAAAATAATAAAAAAAGCTTCTTTCAACATGTAAAAAACAAGAAAAAAGTGAAGGAAATGATTGGTCCATTAGTGGGTGAAAGTGGCAAGAAGGTGACAAGCAACAGGGAGAAAGCAGAAGTACTGTATTTAACTCGTTTTTTGCATCTGTCTTTACACAAAGGGAAAAAACAGTCCAACCTATCAAAAACAGTACCGTAAAAAAAAAAGATTAGAAACACAAGTTAAGATAGGCAAGAAAACGGTAAGTGAGCACCTGTCCAGCCTAGACGAGTTCAAATCACCAGGACCAGATGGATTACATCCCAAGGTTCTCAAGGAACTGGCAGATGTGATCTCAGAACCATTGAACTATATTTTTCAAAGATCCTGGAGCACTGGGGAACTACCGGAGGACTGGAAAAGAGCTGATGTAGTTCCCATCTTCAAAAAAGGGGAAAAAATGGACCCAGGAAACTACAGACCTATCAGCCTCATCTCAATACCTGGGAAGATTCTGGAAAAGATAATCAAACAACGAATCAGCGAACACCTACAGGCAAACAAAGTCATTACTAAAAGCCAACATGGGTTTGTCAAAAACAGATCATGCCAGACAAATCTTATTGCATTCTTTGACCAAGTGACAAAATTAGTGGATCAGAGGAATGCTGTGGATATAATTTACTTGGACTTCAGTAAGGCATTCGATAAAGTAGATCACAACCTACTACTTGACAAGATAGAAAAATGTGGGTTAGACAGCATCACCACCAGATGGATCCGTAGCTGGCTCACTGGCCGTACTCAGCGTGTGGTCCTCAATGGAACCGCATCTACATGGAGGGAAGTGTGTAGTGGGGTGCCCCAGGGCTCTGTTCTGGGCCCAGTGCTCTTCAACATCTTCATCAACGATTTTGGACGAGGGCGATCGATGGGAAACTCCATCAAATTGCAGGACGACCACCAAGCTGGGGAATAAGCCAAACACTCCAGAAAGACAGGCTTAGAACAGAAGGGTCTGGACAGACTGAACCACTTGGCACTATACTAACAAAAATAGAATATTCAATGTGAAAAAAAAGCAAGGTTCTACATTTAGGTAAGAAAAACCAATATGTACAGGGTATGCATAGGGAGTACAGTACCTGCTCAATAGTAGTAACTGTGAGAGGGACCTTCGAACAGTCTAGGGAACAATCACTTAAATATGAGCCAGCAGTGTGCTGCAGCTGCAAAAAAAGGCCAACACAGTGCTAGGCTGCCATTATTAACAGAGGGATAGAATCAAGATCACGAGAAGTGTTAATACCACTTTACAATGCCTTGGTAAGGCCACACTTGGAATACTGCATCCAGTTTTGGTCACCACAATGTAAAAAAGATGTCGAGACTCGAAAGAATACAGAGAAGAGCAACAAAGATGATTAGGGGACTGGAGGCTAAAGCATATAAGGAACGGCTGCTGGAATTGGGTACGTCTAGTTTAATGAAGAGAAGGACGAGGGGGGATATGATAGCAGTGTTCCAATATCTCGGGCTGCTGCAAAGAAGAGGGAGTCAAGCTATTCTCCAAAGCGCCTGAAGGCAGGACAAGAAGCAGTGGAGGGAAACTAATCAAGGAGAGAAGCAACCTGGAACTAAGGAGAAATTTCCTGACCGTTAGAACAATTAACCAGTGGAACAACCTGCCTCCAGAAGCGGTGAATGCTCCAACACTGGAAGTTTTTAAGAAGAGACTGGACAGCCATTTGTCCGAAATGGTATAGGGTTTCCTGCCTGAACAGGGGGTTGGACTAGATGACCTCCAAGGTCCCTTCCAACATTATTATTATTATTATTATTATTATTATTATTATTATTATTATTATTATTATTATTATTATTATTATTATTATTATTATTATTATTATTATTATTATAATAACAGGGCTGACAGGATGGGGCCCATCACAATTTGTACAGAGGGAGAAGGGCTATGGAGATGTTAAAATAAGGCACGTTTCCCCTTTGCACGGAATTATAGGTAAACCTCGACTTACAACCATTCATAGTGACTGTTTGCAGTTACAACGATGCTGAAAAAAATGACTTACGGCAGGTCCTCGTGCTTATAACCATTGCAGCAACTCCACAGTCATGCAATCAAAACTCGTTTATTTGTTTTATTTGCGTCCTTCCTAGCTGGCTTCTGACAAGCAAAGCCAGTCGGGGGAAACCAGCCTTGCTAAACGACCACATGATTCACCCCAATAACTGCAGTGATTTGATTATCAACCGTGGCAAAGAAGACTGTAAAACTGAGCATGGCTCGCTTAACAACCACCTTGCTTAGCAACGGAAATTTTGGTCTCAACTAGTGGTCATAAATTAAGGAATACTTCTACACTTGTTATTAAAAATGCCGCTGATGGGTATGATCGTGTCTTTTTTGACAGGAAATATTAATCAGTGAGTCTTCTGCAAAGGAGAAGAGATTAGTTCAGTGAGGAAAAACAGGACAAAGTTTAAAAGCCCCTTCCCTGAAATTTATCATGACTAAAAATTCATTATTAAAAAGAAATGTAGGGGGAATCTCTGCTCTGGGCAGAATCCTAAATAGATTTGGAGAACAGGGCTTGGTCTGTGTTATTTTTATTTTTTATATTCTGAGGAACCCCTTCTCTCTTAATTGGTGTTCAAATCTGATACAAAGTTAAGCATCCAACAATTCAAAGAAGCATGGAGAGCACTTGCCAATAAAGTCGCCAAGAGTCGGACACGACTAAATGGTTAAAACAAACAAATAGGCATCACTATTACTCATTATTATAACTGCTACTACTACTAATCAGACTGGAGATTCTGTACTAATCACAGTCCTAAAGCTCCCTTTGGTTCTGATCTAATTGGTATTATTATTATTTAATTTTTTTACCTTTTAGGTCAACTACTATATTACAGAATAGGTTTCACAGGAGATGGAGGTTAGAGGAAGGTACCAATTTGGCATCTTCCCAAATATACAGCTTCAATTCTTTTTTTTATTATTATTATTGTGAATGCAACATTTAAACCTGATGTTTATTTAATAGAAATAAGTAACAATAAAGAAAATCAGGCATGGATACAAAAACAAGGGGGCATAAACAAGCAACCTGAAATATCATAAAACTAATATATTCCGATACCTCATTAGAAGCTTACAATTGTATAAGATATTTCCCATTTTCATTTTTATGAGATATTTCCATTTTCTAGCTTTGATTAGAATCTAAGAGTTTTGATTCTAATAAGGATGACGGCAGGAGACATCTAATACACCAGATCAGGGAAAGCTGGTCTATGGTCTGGCACAAGTCGGGACTTATTCCCATGAGAACAACCTCCCATCCATCCAACTCTTAATCTCATAGGGTTTTCAATATGCTGTTCTGTGTGCACATTGTATGTGTTGGTAGAAAGTGCCTGATTACATTAGATACTCATATTTACCTAAGCACTGCTCTTCTGGGTCGCCCCAATGATTTTCTTGGCAATGAGAACAAACACGACCTCCAAAACCTGGCTGGCAATGGCACTGCCCTGTAAACTGAGTAAAGAAAGAAAGAAAGGGAAAAAAAAAGGGGGGGGAGGGGGAAGCAATTTAGAAAGAGGGCAGTGATATAGCAGAAAACCCAAAGTCACCAGACCTGTTTTAGCACCTCTCACTTGGGTTTAACTTTCCAAAGTCTTAGTCCCTTACCATGTTGCAGTCTGAACGTAACGAATGGGTTGGATCGCAGTTACATGGCTGGCAGCCCAAGTCGCTGCCAAAACCCCAGAAATTCTGGGCACATCTGTCGCAGTTCTTTTCCACCACGTTGGCACGGCAGGGACAATGGCCTGTAGTTTGATCGCAATGGCAGATGCCTTCAGAGCAGTGGGTGGGCAAAGTGCCCTGTTCATTACAAGTGCAGCCTGGGAGAAAGAGTAAGGATTAGCATCAGTAGAGCAACAGCCTGCCTGCCTGCCTGGCTCACAGCTTTTCCTACCAAGAATTTTTTTTTTGGAATCCACAAACAAAATTTCTGTTTCACCCTCCTGTGGGATCCAATTCATGATACCGCAGAATGTTTAGCATTTAAGAATTTCAGAAGGAATGCATTAAAATATCTTGATTTTGTTTCAGGTGCAGTTGTAAGAACCACAAGGGATCTTTCACTGAAGTCTTTTTTTAGTGAAGTCTCGTTTTCCCCCCCCTGAATCCAGTTTGGGAAAAGCCCTCAAACACCATTTTGCTAGCATGCAGCTCTGCCAAGATTTTTCGGTTAATATACATATCCATTTACATCCTGGCCTAGAAGATTTTTGAGGCTTCTCTGGATTAACCTATTAGCTGTTCAGGAGGAATGTTTTATAGATGACCAGGCAAATATACATACACTAATTCAGATGGAAAAATGCACAGACTGTATATGTGATTTTAGGGGGGAGGAGAGAGAAGGGCTGTTTGAAGGGGTGGGAAAGCACTGGAATCTCCTGGGGTTGGTGGAAGATGGAATTAATTCCATGACTGTTAAATTGGGAGCAGAGAGAAGGAGCCCAAACCAGCTTATTTCTTTTTCTAGGAATCCAAGTAAAAATAGTTCAAAACACACAAAATATTGGGTGAAATTAAGAGAAAGCTGGGATGCCAATAAACATAGGGACAAGGGGCCAACAAGGCAAATTGATTTAAAGTGGATACAACGTTCTCTGATACAGAAACTGTAGGCAACAAGGCTCTATATTTTCTCCCACTGATACCAATATAAGTAGTTTTCAGTCCCAATGATTGTCCACAGAATTACTGACATGGAATGAGAACTGAAATGTTGGACAGAAACCAGAAATTGTGATATTTTTTTTAACCTAAATTCAAAAATAGATTAAGTAACTATTAGACCGAGATCGTATAATAAGGTCTCCTGGCTTGAGCAGGGGAGTGGACTAGACCAGGGCTTTTCAGCCTTTTCACCTATTGTACCACTTTTAGGATATGGCAATATTCGAGTACCACCTAGCAAGGTGTCAAAAACTTGATGACCAAAAAAAAAACCCTGTTCAAAGTTGCAATTGCACTGAAATGACTTATGACCATTTTCACACTTATGACCATTGCAGCATGCCCAGAGTCATGTGATTTATATTTGGATGCTTGGCAACTGATTCATATTTATGATGGTCACAGTGTCCCAGGGTCATGTGATCCCCTTTTGCAACCTTTTGACAAGTAAAGTCAATGGCAGGGCTGCTGGTGGCCAAGTGCTAAGGCGGGACTTCCCTCCCTCCCTCCTTCCCTGCCTCCCTCCTTCTCATGCCCACCTCCTTCTGAAGGAAGAATTTGAAAAAAAAACACCATATTTTTTCCTCTTCCATATATTCATCAAACAAGGAAAAGCCTCCAGAAACAGAAAAGACAAACTGCTGAGTGAACTAGCTTAAAAAGGCACATTCCCCTTTAAGAATTAGCTACTGGCTAGATAGGAAAGTAAGGAAGAAAAAATGTAGTAAGTATTGGTTGCCGGCTAAGGCAGCCTCCCCAAATGGCTCCATTCATAAGTAAAGGAATCTACAGGCAAAATCCATTTAGGAGAAAAATACTTCAAAATCTCTTGCAGCAAAACTTACAGCTAACAATAGCAGAGCAATAGAAGCTAACACGAGACATCAGCCAAATAGAAATTGCCAAACACTCCTTAACAACACAAAGCCCACATTGCACAAATCCCAGAACTTCAAAGTCACAAAAGCACATAAGAATCCTTCCACTCTCCATCTCCCTCCCTCCCTCCTTCTCTCCTCCGTGCTTCTGCAGCTCCAGAGGACTCTCTCACTGTAAGTCCTTGCCTGTGCTGGCTCTTTCCCTCCCCCACTACACTTGGCTAGGCAGGGCTGCGTACCACCTGCCACTCATTAATGTACCACAAGTGGTACGCGTACCACAGGTTGAAAAGCCCTGGACTAGAATACCTCCAAGGTCCCTTCCAGCCCTATGGTTCTATGTTCAACCAGTGGTAGGATTCAAATATGTGAACAACCGGTTCTCTGTGTGGATGCCGTTTCCGGAAGTCCACTCTGGGCCTGGGCAGCAAAAAATTAGCTACCGGTTCTGCCGAACTGGTGCAAACTGGCTGAATCCCACCACTGTGTTCAACCCAATCTACTTTATCAGATTGCTGCTGGAAGGATGAAATAATTCCCCCATGCACCACCCTGAGAAAAAAGGAAAGAGAGAAACGAAATTAAATAAAATCCGATCACGATATTGGAGCTTCAAGGAGACCACCCAAAAGTCCTTTCTCATTCTCCAGGAGTAAATTTCTCGCCAGGATTGCAAGCTGGGTCTAATCATCTCACTCACGTCGGCAGCTCCGTTGAAAGGCATTGCCATAGTAGCCAGGCTGACATTCGGCACAGTGGGGTCCATCAGTGTTGTAAAGGCAATGTAGACACTGGCCGGTATGTGGGTCACAGGCCTCGGGGTCACTGGGGTCGATGTTATTGTTGCACTGACAAGGGCGGCAGGCACCACCTTCCTGCCCAGGGGTTCCGAAATAGCCGGGAGAACAGCGATCACATCGTGGCCCTGTCAGAAAAAGAACAAGTCATCCACGAGATATTTAAAAAAAAATGGAACCTTCCCCTTCCTCTCCCTCTGCTACTTCACAATCAGTCAATACTACTGAATTTCTGAGAAATTTGGCAAAGGGATTGAGTTGAAGTTGGTCGAGGAAATTTGGATTCATATGAATTCTGGTAACCAAAGTCAGAGAAAATATTTTACTAATAATCAAATTCACTGCCCCAGTTGGGTGTGTACTATATATGCATGGAAAATTATTAGCAGAAAATAAATGAAATGATAATAATAATAATAATAATAATAATAATAATAATAATAATAATAATAATAATAATAATAATAATAATAATAATAATAATAATAATAATAATAATAATAATAATAATAATAATAATAATAATAATAATAATAAAGTTGGAAGGGACCTTGGAGGTCATCTAGTCCTACCCCCTGCTCAGGGGGGGTAGGCTATTTTCCAAGGCGCCTGAAGGCAGGACAAGAAGCAACGGATGGAAACTTAACCAAAGAGAGAAACAACCTAGAACTAAGGAGAAATTTCCTGACCGTTAGAACAATTAACCAGTGGAACAACCTGCCTCCAGAAGCAGTGACTGCTCCAACACTGGACGTTTTTAAGAAGAGACTGGACAGCCATTTGTCCGAAATGGTATAGGGTTTCCTGCCTGAGCAGGGGGTTGGACTAGATGACCTCCAAGGTCTCTTCCAACTGTATTATTATTATTATTATTATAACTCTGATTGGTCACTAAGCAACTGGTCGTTAAGTGAGAACTTCCTGTATACCTTACCTGTATAGCCAGGAGCACACAAGCAAACTATCTGGTTTGTTTCTCTGTCAGCCTGGCACGAAATGCCGTGATAGTGCCGAGATCCTGGATATCCAGGACAAGGACACGGCCGACACTGTTGCCCTGATCCCAGGACTGGGTCTCCATAGTATCCATCGAGGCACCTGCAAGTAAAGCAAAAGTCCAAGCAATGACGGGCATCTGAAATTTTCATGACCTTTTCAGGGTTATTTTTCACAATTAGTATTGTCCAGAATGGGCACTTATATCGATATTATATCAAACCTGCTGCAGCAGGTTCTGTGGAGCACTACCAGCATTATGATGTCCAATGAAGAAGAAGAAGGTCTTACAAAATAGAAACATTGATGGGCCGTATGACAACGGTTTACCTACATCAAAAGAACTTTGAACCTCTTTTGAAAATCAAGGACAAGAAAAGGACCAATGAGATGGACTGAAATTTGGGCTGAATAATACAAGGAATTTCCTGATGAAGAAGAGCTGTCTTCCCTAGAATAATGGTAGACTCTCAACCACCGAAGGTGTGAGATAGATGCTCTGTAGCTATTTGATGGACATTATTTACTGGATTCCAGCCCTGGATGGCCTATTACGTGACTTTTAATTCCTAATTTCTATGACTCTACAAGTTAATTTTGCACTCTGCAGCACCCTCCGACATATTACTTCTTAACATTTTTTCCTTCAAACTCACAGGTAACCTACTTTCTGCTAAACCTCCTGTGGCATCAATTGTTTATTTAGTTATGCAATTTATCTATCATCTCTTTACAGACTCTAGCTGGTTCATAGATGTCACGCTGGTTCTTCCTAAATTAACTCTGCAAGCTCAGCTCAGCTCTTTCCTTGAAGATTGGTATCTACGGAGTAAAAATAATGCCATTCTTAGGGGGGAAATAAATGAAAGACTCTTCTAGATAGCTCTGAGGCTGAGAACAAGATGGGGGAAGAATACCCACTTGTATCTTTGATCATAATCCTGACCAGCATACATAGATACATCTCTCAAAACACTATTCGTTGAAAATGCTTAAGTTCTCAGCACAACCTGGCTTAGTGAAGGGGGGCCTTACTCTAACTTTCCATTGGTCTGCTATACCCACCTTTCACAATGGCGGCCTGCTGTATAATCTCGGCATTGTTGACAGGCTCCGGTGTGTGAATCACATTTCTCTGCGTGCCCGTTGCAGTGACAAGGACGGCAGTGAGGGAAGCCCCACTGGTCTGGTGGACACTGATCACACTGGCGTCCCACAATACCCTGTTGGCATCGGCATTGCCCACTTACTGGGTCACAGATTTTGGAGGCCGAGCCCTCAGTGGAACAAGCACAGGCTGTGAAAACAAGAGTCAGAGTAGAACTCAGGGATCAACAAACATGGAGACCTTGTTCTTGTGGTGAAGTCAGGATGGCTCATCCTTATTCGAGGGTGTCCACTGAAGAAGAATGGCATTGCCGGGATGGACATCATTACATGTAGTCCTCGACTTACGACCACAACTGAGCCCAAAATTTCTGTTTCTATGCGAGACAGTTGCTAAGTGAGTTTTGCCCCATTTTTCTTACCACAGTTGTTAAATGAATGACTACAGTCGTTAATAGCACTAGCACTTGGACTTATATACCGCTTCACAGTGCTTTACAGCCCACTCTAAGCGGTTTTACAGAGTCAGCATGTTGCGCCCAGCAATCTGGGTCCTCATTTTACCAACCTCGGCAGGATGGAAGGCCGAGTCAACCTTGAGCCGATGAGACTCGAACCACCAAACTGCTGGCAGCTGGCAGTCAGCAGAAGTAGCCTGCAGTACTACCTTCTAACCACTACGCCACCACGGCTCTTGTTAGTAACACGGTTGTAAAATAAGCCTGGCTGCCCCATTGATTCTGCTTCTCAAATGGTCAGAAAAGGTGATCATGTGTCTCTGGGAACCATCTATAAATATGAGCCAGTTGTCAAGCGTCTGAGTTTTGATCGTGTGGCCATGGGGATGCTGCAACGGTCATAAGTATGAAAAACTTCCGTAAGTTACTTTCTTCAGTGCCGTTGTAACTTTGGTCACTACCTGAATGTCTGTAAGTCGAGGACTACCTGTAATGAGCTATTATGCAAATAACAGGTGGTTTTCCTGGTCACAACAGAGAAGCGGTTTACTACTCTGTTCTCTTTTCAGAGATCTTTTTTCTGTATCTCAAACTCTAAATGCTGGCTTGATAAAAAATTTCATTGCAGCCTTTGAATTACTGTTGTATGGTCGAAGAGGAAAGACTAGATAATATAATCCCATTTGGCTAGATTCAGTTTAAACTGAATCACAGCTTGGAAAAAAATGAAGATAGTCATGGAATCTTAGTCCCTCCCTCCCTCTCTCTTTCCTTTCCTTTCCTTTCCTTTTTTCTTTTCTTTCCTTTCTGTTTTTAAATATAGAGAGAAAGAGCTGAAGAGAGATATATTGGGTATTTAAGTATTCTCCTTTGTTAGTTTGTTTTGTTTTAGTTGAGTACTGCTTTTGTTTCCCCAACCTTTGGATTTTTTTAAAGTAGTTTAATATATCATTATACTTTTCAGGGCCTTTTTTCTGCAGCAAATTTAGTTTTGTATGTCTGTGTAAAACATTAGGTATCGGACTATATAATTATAAAACAATAATATAGTTTTATTATACTTAGTATATAATTATCATCTTTATCTCTCATCCATCCATCATCTATCTATCTATCTATCTATCTATCTATCTATCTATCTATCTATCTATCTATCTATCTATCTATCTATCTATCTATCTATCTATCTATCTATCTATCTATCTATCTATCTATCTATCTATCTATCTATCTATCTATCTATCTATCCATCCTTTCTCTCTCTCTCTCATCCATATCAATACTAGCATCTTTTGTGCCACAGTATAAACAATGAGTACCCTGTTTTCAACCAGCTGTTTTAACCTTCTCTGTCTTAAATGCTGGTTGTTACTGTGCTTGTGTTTTTCCTGTGAGACCGAGGCCAAGCATACACTTTGGAAAAAGATGAAAACAAGGCAGGTCCAGCCTTAGCTACTCACAGCTGCAGCCATAAGGTCCAAATCCGTAAGTGCCTGGGACACACCGGTCACACTGCCGACCCATAACATTGGGCTTACACTGGCACTGTCCTCCCAGTTTGTGGCAGACACTGCTGGTGGAACCCTGGAGGTCACATTGGCAGGCTTAGAAGGGAAAAGAACAGCAGTGCAAAAATTAGGGTTATAGGTGGAACACAAAAGGCATTCTGCATTCAAGTTAGACTTTGGATTTTTGGCTCACAAGATGAAGGATGTGAGAGAATGCCTCGCTGGCACATCGAATAAAAACTCGTCCCTCTAGAGCAGCGGTCTTCAAACTTGGCCCTTTTATGACCTGTGGACTTCAAACTCCCAGAATTCCTCAGCCAAGCACGCTGGCTGAGGAATTCTGGGAGTTGAAGTCCACAAGTCATAAAAGGGCCAAGTTTGAAGACCCCTGCTCTAGAGCTGACTCAGAGGCAAGAAGCGTTAGGGACATGCCTGCTTATATTATGCATAGATTATGCAGCAGAACCCCCAAAAGCTATTAGAGATAATAAAATAATCAAGGAATCAAGACGTGGTTTTCAACAGTAATCAGGCAACTGCTCTGCATTCTTGATATTCTCAGCCTTTGCTTTATTAGCTTGAAAAGATTAAAGGTTTCTAGCCCTGATGATTGTAGAATAATATTTTGGACATTTCAGCCACAGAAATAATGTTTTCTGATTGCAAAACAATCATTCATAGCAAAATTCCCTTTCTTATACTTCTCTCATAATGTCTCCTTATGTACAGATTATAGCTCAGCCTGAGGAAACTTCCAGCATTCAGACCAAGACTTGCTGATTATAGGAGTTTGTCCCCATTTAATTTTCAGAGACTGGGCTCTATCCTTGCCCTCAGCATTACAACACCAGATTCAAGAATATCAAAGCTGCTGAGTTCCCACCTTCACTCCATACAGGCTTGGGCTCCTGGAATTCAACACCCTTGAGGAATGACTACATTGGCCTTTTCCTGCCTGGGGGACATCTTTTCACTTACGCAGAGCCCCGTCGTGGATCAGGGCAGAAATGCTGCAGAGCAGGTGGGCACAAGTCTCAGGAAGGTCAGGCATGGTGGCCATGCGAAATAATTCCAGACATGTGTAATGTTCCAGGGCCTCCCGGCGCTCCACAGAAGCTGGATCGTTACCATGGAAACCAGGTAGTTCTGTCACGTGGGGTAAAAGAACCAGCTGTGGGATAAAGGGAGGAGGAATCTTAGAGGGGAAAAAAACCATTTTTTTTCTTTTAATGATCCTGTAATCCCTTGCATCGGGGTGGAGTGGGGGGGGGTGACTGAATGGAGTTGAGAATTTACTGGCCAGAGCCTTTCCTGACGTCTATGTGGAGCTCACGGCAAATATTTTCTCTTTGCGCCCAGAGAGAGAAATATCTGCCACTGGGCTGTATTTGGCTGCAAATGTTTCGTCTCCATTTGGGGGGGGGGACATCTTCAGTGCGCTTCGAATGGAGACGAAACGTTTGCAGCCAAATCGCCAAGCTCGGAGATCAAACCTACAGCCCAACTACCAACCCGAGCTACTAATATTCAAACACATCTCATATCTGCCACTATCTAGGATTGAACTCATAGCCTCCTGATTGTGAAGCGAGAGCTCCACCCCCTAGGCCACGACGCTGCTCAGAGGGGAAAAAACACTAATGAAGGCGAATATATGTGTTGCAGGATCCAGTCTGGATCGGTCACTGGGAGACACATTCTGGTGAGAGAGAAGTTCCCTGAGGATGGGTTCCACCATGAGTCTAAAAGCTCGGAAGAGTAAACCTCTGGTCCCGGTGACTGACCCAGACTGCATCCTGTGAAAAAAGCACTAAGTCAAATCTTTCTGTCATGCCTCCCTCAGAGCCTGAATCTGATGAGGAAAATGAGCTGGAATGGGACCTTATGGAGGCCGAGGGAGAGGTGTCTGTGGCTTCGGAGGAATGTGGGGAAGAGCAGGCCGAGGCAGGCCAGGGCCCTTCAGGAGTGGGACAGGAGGAACAGGGGAGACAGAGTTCAGGCGATGAGCAAGGGCCACCCCCACCTGATCCTAGAGCACGGAGAGTGGAGAGAAGGAGGAAACAACGCAGGCAGGCTCAACTACTCAGGCGGAGAGCATCCCGCCTCTCTCCACAAGGCACACTTGGAGACTGAGATTTAAGGAGACGCTGTGGGGAGAGGCATTTGTCGGGAACAAACGCTGATTCCTTGGAGTTTTGTGTGTGATCTCTTGTTCTGTGACTTCTGCTTGGAAACCCGGAAACTCTGACCATTGGACTGGCTGACAACGTTGCTTGGATAAAGATCTCTGGATTGTATTTTGGTTTCCCTTTTGAATCTGCTCAGGCAAGCGTGTATTCACACAGACTCGTTAGGTTTATGATGTATGTGTCATTCCTTATTATCTTCGTGGCCTTGAGTACATTCCTCTCCTAATCAGACTGTATGTGAAACTGCTTGCAGCCAGAGGCGGCTGAAGGTGTGTGTATCTTCCTGTGTTCGGAGGCTTGCCAGAAACGTGGGAACATTTGGGGAAAATTTGAAACAATTAAAGAGCGGTTTGAATTGCCAGCTGACTGCATTGCCTCTGTGCTGTGCCCTGGGTCATCACACTCTCTCTTCCCCCCCCCAAATCTATTTATCTACCTCATTTACCTCTCACCTAATCTTTCCATTCACAAAATGCTCAGGTAGCTGACCAAAAAAAATGAAAGAAATAAAAAAAATAATCATCCAAATACAGGTAGTCCTTGACCTACAACCATTCGTTTGTTTGAAGTTACAATAGCACTAAAAAAAAAAATGACGTACAATTGGTCCTTGCACTTATGACCATCGCAGCATCCCCCTGGCCGCATGATCAAAATTCAGGCCCTTGGCAACCAGGATATATTTAGGACAGTTTCAGCATCCTGGGCTCATCTGATCGCTATTTGTGACCTTCCCTGCTGGTTTCCAACAAGCAAAATCAATAGGGGAAAATGGATGCGCTTAACGATTGTGTGAGGTACTTAACAACTACAGCAGGATTCGCTTAACAACCCTGGCAAAAAAGGTTGTAAAATTAGGCATGACTCATTTAACAACCGCCTTGGCTAGCAACAGAAGTTCTGCTGCCGACTGTGGCCATAAATCAAGGACTACCTGTACATTAAAACATAGGGGAGAATGAAATGGGACGAATATCCTTAAGGGCATTAATATGAGGCCCGAGGGAAAATGGGCCTGGGCCACAGGGGAGCCCTGGGCTGCCCTTAAGAGAAAGGAGTGCTCACCGAGTCCACAAGGATGAAGGCCGCAGGATGGCGCTGCGCCACGCCTGCTCGTTGGAACCGCACGACGATCTTGTAATGGTTTTTGGGCTCAAAGCAGAAGGGCCTTGGCAGGAGTAAGTATCTGTAATATAGGTTTGCATGAGGCAATAAAGTAGTATAATATAAATTTATTTTCACCAGTACCTCACGCCTGAAACTTTCCTTAAAAATGTCCAAGGTGAGAGAAGTAAGAGAATGTTTAAATAGCTTTCTTAAAAAAAAGATCAGATCCTTTTCTTTCCTGGTTTTCTATCTGTCTCTTGTGAATATGTCTGTGTAAGATGAGGAGGGGGGAGAGAGTGAGGGGGGGGGGAAAATCTATAAAGCGAAAAGATGTTAAAGGAGAGAAATAGAGATTGAAAAACCTGAAAAAAGGAAATCCATGAATTGATCAGAATCTGTCACAAATGATAGAAGCTAAATTCATGAGCAATGGAATTTGCATGTAGAGGCATAAGCCATATTGTAACAATCTTTTCTTTTAAAAAAAAATAATAATAGATAGTAGCAGTCTCCAAAAAGAAATATCCAGTAAGTAAGTATTTTAGAAATAAATTATGGAAGTGATGAGGAAGTGATCAAATTCCACCGGCACACACGGAGGCCCTTAACCAATCCAAAATATCAATTATTTTCTAACCACATAGAACACAGGAGCTTTTCGTGTAATTATAGGAAAAAGTCAGTCAATCCAGCACCAAAGAAAAGTCAATTGTGCCAAAACACAAGTTTTAACCTTACAATGTTACAACTGGAAGATGGGTAAAGAGACTTGTTGACTAAGTCATTATTTGGCAACTTATCTACCTCATTCAGAGAAGAGATACCAGGTGCCATTATCTTCCATTTTGAACCCTTCTTTCTTTTTTCCATGCGTTCTTCCATCTTTTTCTTACCAGTTAAAAATCCCTTAAGGATAGAAAGTCAGAGAACTGCACATTGCCTTATTAAAAATGAATCAATACCATTTTCCAGAAGGTTTTAGCACTTTGTTTGCTGTGGATTTTTTGTATTTTGTATCTAAGCACTGATAATGTTATTTAGTTTGGTAATGAAATGTCAAAAAGTTAAAGATGGCAGCTGCATCCACGTGACCAAAGTCCCAGCCCTTTTTAATCTGTGATACACATAAAAAGAGACAAAGTGTTGGGTGCATGATCACAGCTCCATCCTAACATTTTGAGCCTCGCTGCAGACATTCATCTGCTGAGCAGCATATTCTAGTCCTGAGAATCAAAGAACTCTGGAAAATGCAGAATTTAGCCCACAGCGCTGTTTCATTTTGTAAGGTGCATCCTAAACAGTCATTAGTGATGGGAGACCTACAGTGAAAACAAACAGTAGCAGCCTCTGTAACAAACCTCTCCATGGAAGAAACAATTTGGAAGGAAATTAAATAACAACATTCTTGTTTGAGTTCTCAGTGTCCACAAAAATTGACCACCAGCTCCCATCTCTTCTCACCTGGAGGTGTGGGGCAAGCTCCCTTGATACACCTGCTCAGAGGGCAGCACATTGCCACAACGTGGACTCACTGGGAGGGCCTGCGAGCTGACACTGACAACAACTTCCCAATCTTCTGTGGACTGAAGAGGAGACACAACAGGTTTAAAGAAAGAATTCCAAAATAAACAATGCCATCTTAAATTCTCACACAGAATGGAGATCCTTCTTGAGACAGCAGAATAGACGAGAAAGAACTGGAGAAGATAACAAAATACAAAGACCTACAAACAGAAATAGAAAGACTGTGGCAAAAGCAAGCAAGGGTAAGGACTCGATAGGTAGACAAAATGCCAAATCCAGTCTAAACATCTGGCCGACTGTGCGATGATCCATAATAATAATAATAATAATAATAATAATAATAATAATAATAATAATAATAATAATAATAATAATAATAATAATAATAATAATAATAATAAAGTTGGAAGGGACCTTGGAAATAGAAATAGAAAGACTGTGGCAAAGGCAAGCAAGGGTAGTACCAATAGTAATAGGCGCCTTGGGTGCAATCCCAAAACAACTGGAGCACCACTTGAACACCATTGGCATTGACAAATTCGCCATTAGTCAATTGCAAAAGGCGGCCTTGCTAGGAACCGCCTCCATCCTGCGACGATATCTGTAATACCATCAAACATCCACATCTGCCTATCCCAGGTCCTTGGTAAGGACTCGATAGGTAGACAAAATGCCAAATCCAGTCTGAACATCTGGCTGACTGTGCGATGATCAATAATAATAAAGTTGGAAGGGACCTTGGAGGTCATCTTGTCCAACCCCCTGCTCAGGCAGGAAACCCTATGCCATTTCAGACAAATGGCTGTCCAGTCTCTTCTTAAAAACTTCCAGTGTTGGAGCATTCACAACTTCCCTCTTACAATTTCTACCCACCTCAGGCTCATAGCGGAACAAGATGTCATATTCCATTGGGTAAGGAATGTTGTCAATGTGGAAGGATAGTCCAGCCCCATCACGCACACGGGCGAAGCCTGGGCCTGTCCATGTGATCATATGGCCTGTGTGCTCACGCTCTACAACTTCCACATCAGGCTGTAGATAAAAATGCAATGTCAATAAAGACGTAGTACCGTAATCTTTCCAGTGATTCTTACTCCCACCCTTCTGGCACTTCCTTGGGTATGTTTTTAGCAACTTGAATGGCAAGTGGAAACAGCCTGTTGAGGAAACCTTCCCTGCTATACCACTGAACTATTGTTCCAGCAAAACCACACGCCTTTCGTATAAAGCTCAAGATGTGTTTAAATCACTAGGGAGAAGCACATTGGATTTAAATTTTATTCTTCTACCTTTTGGCTCAATAGAACCCAAAGCTCAACAATTTCCAGGCATCCTCTCCCATCTCTCAAATCTTTCCTTCCTTCCTTCCTTCCTTCCTTCCTTTTTCTCTTTCTTTCTTTCTTTCTTTCTCTTTCTTTCTTTCTTTCTTTCCTTCTTCCCTTTCTTTCTTTCTTTCTTTCTTTCCTTCCTTCCTCCTTCCTTTCTTTCTTTTTTCTTTCTTTCCTTCCTTCCTTCCTTCCTTCCTTCCTTTCTTCTTTCTTTCTTTCTTTCGTTCTTTCTTTCTTTTTTCTTTCTTTCCTTCCTTCCTCCTTCCTTCCTTTCTTTTTTCTTTCTTTCCTTCCTTCCTTCCTTCCTTCCTTTCTTCTTTCTTTCTTTCTTTCTTTCTTTCTTTCTTTTCTTTCTTTCTTTCTTTCTTCCTTCTTTCTTTCTCTTTCTTTCTTTCTTCTTTCTTTCTTTCTTTCTTTCTTTCTTTCTTTCTTTCTTTCTTTCTTTCTTTCTTCCTTCCTTCCTTCCTTCCTTCCTTCCTTCCTTCCTTCCTTCCTTCCTTCCTTCCTTCCATCTAATCTATCCACTGAGCCATCCATTTTCATCTTCATCCCTACAATACAACTTATTTTTCAGAGAAAAAGAACATAGGAAATACAGGTAGTCCTTAACTTATGACTAATTGCTCAGTGACTGTTCAGATTTATGACAGACCTCTCTGGGGCTACTTACAATCTAATCCTGATATTCTAACAGCCACACATATAGGCCCCGCAATTACATGACAGAATTTTGAGCAATTGGCCCAAATTTACAGCTATTTGCAGCATCTTATGATCATATGACCATGTTTTAGGTTATTTTTGCCAAAAGTGGCATTTGCCTCCAGTTTTCAGCAAAAACTGGCTTGTAGCAAACAATTGGTTTGCTTAATGACCACACCATTCACTTAATGACTGCCGCAAAAAGGACAAAAAATCAAGCTCCATTACAGTCGTATGTTGAGGACTACCAGTACCAAATTTACCTATTTGCCTGACTGGCTGTGATTGGGCTGCAATAGGAGTGTATTATGCAAGGGGTTAATGTGGTATCAGGCCCATAGCTCTCTACAAATTCCCCTAAGTTAGGACTTCATGTGATGTGCAAGACAATGTCCCTTCACTGGGATCAAAGTAAAATTCAGCTGCCGATCCTGTTTTGCTGAATGTGAGCTGGGAAAGGAGGTCGCATCTTATTCTTTCTTTTCCCCTTTGGAAGTTGAATCTTCTGGGGCAGCCCTACTAATATCTCAGGGAGGTCTGGGCCATCCCATCCCAGCTTTCTCTGCCTCAGTCTCGTGCAGCATCACTTCTCCATAGACCAGGGGTAGGCAACCTTGGCTCTTTTATGACTCGTGGACTTCAACTCCCAGAATTCCTGAGCCAGCATGGCTCAGCTTGGAAACCTCTCCCTTTCCCCTCAGCATGGCTGGCTCAGGAATTCTGGGAGTTGAAGTTCACGAGTCATAAAAGAGCCAAGGTTGCCTACCCCTGCCATAGACATTCTCCCACAGTCACCTTTTGTTGAAGCTGCCGGGCTCGGGAGAGCGCCCCTCGCTGCTGCAAGAGTCTTATTGTGCTGTGCTGGCGCCTCAGCCTCACTCTGCGCCCGTTCTGGACTCCGTTGTAGTATTCCACACAATCCACAGGCGATTCGGGCCGCAAGGTACCCTGTCACCAGGAGGAAAACAGATCTCGCTGTAATTGTTAGGGGCAACTGTGTCTTTCTGCCTTGGCCACCCAACAACCCAAATGAACTAATATCTGCAAGGGCAAAATGGAAAGGAACCATATCCCCCTATACCAGAGGTCCCCAACCCCCGAGCTATGGCCCTGGGCTCTGCCCCGTTTGGAACTGGGTTGTGGAAGTAATGGCTGAGCACACACAAGCACGCAGCTCCACTTGCCCAAGCAGTGGGCAAGTGCGTGCACACAGCTCCGTTTGTGCAAGCAATGCGTGTGTGCCCGCCATTTGTGCAAATGGAGCTGCGTGGGGGTGTGCTTGCCCGCTTCCTATGTGTAACCATTCCCTCCTCCCCCCCACCAGTCCGCAAAGCTGGAAAGGTTGGGGAACACTGCCCTATACAGTGGGTGATCCGAATCCCTAGCTTGAGCCGCCTGGATTCCTTCAGTAACCCAGAGCCAACAGCCTGGGATCCCATGGCCACATGTGGCCCCAAGTCCCTCTTTAGAGCCCTAAAGCCATCTTGAACAACTGCCAAAAACCAGTCATGGTTTCCTGTCCATGCAATGGGCAGAAGGAATAATCATAAGGAACAGGAGGAAGAATCTCAGCCAAGACAACGGTTTGATTAAAAAAAACCTCAATGTCCAGGTCAAAATTGTTACCTGAGAAAGCGTCTCAGAAAGGACCTCCCTAGTTCTCATGAAGATAATGGGGGGAGAGGGGGGGAGGACACATTTAGATTATGCAAACAGTGAAAACTATAACCTCGTAATTAAAGAAGTATTAGCTTGCATGTCTTTGGTTTTCGCATTTGGTCTACCCTGGAGGTCAATTCTAAAGGAAATCAACCCTGGCTGTTCTTTGGATGGACAGATATTGAAGCTGAAGCTCAAATATTCTGGCTACCAAATGAGAAGAAAAGACTCATTGGAAAAGACTCTGATGTTGGGAAAGGGAAGGTAAAAGGAGAAGGGGACGGCAGAGGATGAGATGGCTAGACAGTGTCATCGAGGCATTGAACATGAATTTGAGCAAGCTCTAGCTAGGAGACAGTGGAGGATGGAGGGGGGCTGCCATGCTAGGGTCCTCTGGACTTAGTGCCTGAACAACAACTACCTTGGAGGGCTGACAGCCACATTTTAGACCCCCCCCAAAAAAATTTAAAAATGAATAAACAAACACACACACATCCCAGCACTATCCACTTTGCCTCATCACCATAGTCCTTTTGAGTGCAGCCTTGAATGTCTGCCTCATACTACACTGAGCCTGCAGGGGGAGCCTCGGCAGCCTGTGACTGCCCAGCCTTTTGCTGGGGAAAACGGTGTGTATTAACACATCAGAGGAAAAGAAGGGCAGCATGCAGAGGAATTTGTCATTAATTGTTGATGCACAGATACGAGGATCTCAGCGTTGTGTTTTTAGACCGAGATGTGAACTCGGTTGTGCCTAAGGAAATAAGAAATCCATGCATCAGGTAATGCTGTGCCAAACTTAAATCTGCCCATCTGGTCATTTAGAGATGGCCTGTTGCAGGACCTCTCCTTGGAAAATGTATGGGGTCTGGGCCAGGCAAGGCCATCTCTATAGTGACCCCCCATTTTATGGACCAGTCTGGAGAACTCTATAAGTGCTGTGAAAACAAGCTAAGGCAGCACTGTTCCTCTGGTTATTTCACCCTTGGGTTACAAGAATAATGCTTTTGATAGGTTCATTTTTTTTAACTGTTGATTTCCATTACATATATAAATTTGTAATGGTTTTGGGAGGGGGACTTAACCAGTTTCTCAGGATTGGGGTGGGGTCTACGTATTGTAAAAATACATAGGCAAATATACCAATCTATTGGACCAGACGGAGGCAACGCATGGCTCTCCCACTTCTGTCTGAAATAGTATTGGTTCTTCTGCTTGAGCAGGGGGCTGGACTAGAAAACCTCCAAGGTCCCTTCCAGCTCTATTCTATTCTATTCTATTCTATTCTATTCTATTCTATTCTATTCTATTCTATTCTATTCTATTCTATTCTATTCTATTCTATTCTATTCTATTCCATTCTATTCCATTCTATTCCATTCCATTCTACACCAACAAGATTTGGCAGTGTGGGTGGGATTCATCCCTTTCCCCAAGTTCAAAAAGATCAGGCCGAAAATTGTCAGCCATACTCTTTCCAGGGAGTAACACAACACCTCTGGATAGACTCTTGCAGCCTTTTAGTAGGCTAGGAAGATGGACTGTGTTCCCTAGCACTCAAGCATTCTTCAAATTTGCCTTAAGACCACCTCAGACCACCTGCATCCTTTTCCTTCCTCATTTAATTCTTAAATAAATGACAATGGTTTTCTAGACACAGACAAAAGCTGCACAGAGATACAGCAGTTTTTCCTCCCACAAGCTCATTCCCTTCTCCTTTGCCCGGCACACTTACTGGGAGATCTTGATGGGTTGGAGGAAGACCGGTGGCACGTTCGGCTTCATACATGTAGTAGTCCAAGGGCATACAGAAAAACCCTGGCTGCACATCATCGCATTGACGGCCTATAAGGTGGGGCCGACAGGGACACTGGCCATCATTCATAGAGCATCTGGAGACAGAAGGCACCACAGCAGAAATAAACCTCTTTCAGCTAAATCTTGGAACAAGGTAAGTGGAGCGGGACTGGCAAGAATCAGGCAACGTCCAACGTTGCTCAGCGGTGTCACTGACTTCATACAAGTAGTCCTCGACTTATTGTCTCAAATTGAGACCAGAATTTCCATTTGCTAAGCAAAGCGATTGTTAAGTGAGTCACACCCGATTTTACAATCTTTTCTGCCTTGGTTGTTAATGAATCCCTGCAATTAAGGAAATCGTGTGATCGTTAAGCAACTCCAGATTCCCCCGTTGACTCTGCTTGTCGGAAGCTGGCTAGGAAGGCTGCAAACGGTGATCATGTGAATGCTGCAGTTATCATAAAGGCATGCCAGTTGCCAAGGATAGAGCTGAATTTTGATCGCGTGACCGTGGGGAGGCTACGATGGTTGCAAGAGCAGGGACTGGTTGTTAAGCCACGTTTTTCAGTGCCAATATAAATTGAAATGGTTGCTAAACGAATGTTTGTAAGTCGAGAGCTACCTGTAATACCAACAGGCATAGTATATATAGTATTAAAGGACAGGTCCTCTCCTAACATTTCTTACTGCAGTCTTGTGGTATGCCTACTATGGGGCTTGTCATCAATATTCATAATTAACAATCCAGACTAATGGGAGTAACCATACAAGATCGTGACATTCAGGGCAAATGAACAACATGGACAAAGAACTTCAAAGAAAGGATGGAGATGTGGAGAAGAGAGGTGGTGACAACATTGACCCAGTCTGCCTATTTTGGGTCAGGAAGAGAGCCTGATTATCGAATGCATCTTCAAACAAGGTATCCTGGTTGAATTACGCTTTGCCTTTGCAAGCAAAAATTCAAGGCCAAGTCAGTCTGTTCCGAATGCAATAAGGATGCAATAAGGAGTATCACATTTTTTTTACAGCACCGTGGCTCTCCCCAAATTCTCAGATTCCGTCTTGCAAAATGCAATGGATGTTATCACAGCAGACAGCCGATGCTCCCACTAGTGAAGTGCCAAAATTCCACCCACACCCTCTCTTGCAATCTTTTTCTTGCCTTGCCCTGTTTAGGTTTGTGATGAGAAAAACAAATATTTTTTTTTTGTCTGCTTGGCTGCCCTGAGCCTTGTATAAGGTCATAGGATACTACAAGGCAGCTTGCCAGCTGCAGAAAAAGGGGAGTGCCATGTTCCTGGAAGGTTCAAGGGGAAGCTGGCCCACCTCCAAGTCCCAAGGAGCCTTTGCATCTTATATCTCGAAATAGCTGTGTTGTGAGTTGAGATCTTGGCAGCTGAGTGGGAAGAAAATTGGCCCAGATGCTCGGTAGAGGTGCTAGCGTGAGAACCCAGAGATATAACCTCAACCCCACCCCTTCCCCGTCCATGGAGGTGCTCAATGACCCAGACCTACAGCTGAATGTACAGATAGTCCTCAGCTTATAACCATTTGTGTAGTGACCGTTAAATGTCACAGCGGCACTGAAAAAAAAGTGACGTGATTGTTTTTCACACTTACGGCCGTTGCAGCAGTCCCATGGTCATGTGACCAGATTTTGGACATTTGGCAACTACAATGTATTTATGATAGTTGCACTGTCCCTGGGTCATGTGATCACTTTTTGCAACTTTCTAACCAGTGAAATCAATGGGGAAGCTAAATGCACTTAATAAACACGTTACTAACTTAACAACTGCAGTGATTAATAACTGTGGCCAAAAGGTTGTAAAATGGGACACAACTCATATAATAATAATAATAATAACAACAACAACAACAACAACAACAACAACAACAACAACAACAACAATAATAATAATAATAATAATAATAATAATAATAATAATAATAATAATAATAATAATAATAATAATAATAATAATAATAATAATAAAAGTTGGAAGGGACCTTGGAAGTCATCTAGTCCAACCCCCTGATCCGGCAGGAAACCCTATACCATTTCGGACAAATGGCTGTCCAGTCTCTTCTTAAAACTTCCAGTGTTGGAGCATTCACCGCTTCTGGAGGCAGGTTGTTCCACTGGTAATTCTTCTAACTGTCAGGAAGTTTCTCCTTAGTTCTAGGTTGCTTCTCTCCTTGATTAGTTTCCATCCGTTGCTTCTTGTCCTGCCCTCAGCGCCTTGGAGATAGCTTGACTCCCTCTTCTTTGTGGCAGCCCCTGAGATATTGGAACACTGCTATCATGTCCCCCTCATCCTTCTCTTCATTAAACTAGACATACCCAATTCCAGCAACCGTTCCTTATATGTTTTAGCCTCCAGTCCCCTCATCATCTTTGTTGCTCTTCTCTGCACTCTTTCTAGAGTCTCAACATCTTTTTTACATCATGGTGACCAAAACTGGATGCAGTATTCCAAGTGTGGCCTTACTAAGGCATTGTAAAGTGGTATTAATACTTCACGTGATCTTGATTCTTAACAACTGTCTTGGTTAGCAACAGAAATGTTAGTCTCCATTACGGTTGTAAGTTGAGGTACCACCTGTATTTCTCTATGGCTTCATCTCATCAGATGGTTGGTTCACCCAACCAAAAAGAAGTGTAACTTGGAGGGCACTAGGACACAGAGGGGAACTTTTACCATAACTATTGCTAAGCTAAGCACGGCCTTGTGAGAGACACTCGGAATACAGTAAAGTGGACCCCAAGGACCACCTCCTGTTCCCAAAGCACTTTGGTCTGGTTCCTTGATGGTTCTCCCAAACTCATTAGGGTATAAGTCATCATTTTGTGAAATTTCACTCAGTAGAGAAAGAAAGAAAAAAGTCTCCAAGCTGCATGAAATGGAAGCGTTCTACACATCTTTGTTAATTTGAATAAACAAATGAGCGGATAAGCATTTGTCTAGAGATATTAGGTCATAACAGTGTCACAGTTCACAGCAATGCACAAGCGTAGCAAGGAGTATCTTATAGAATCATAAATTGCATCGTTTACAATGAAATTTAGAAAACGTGAAACCAGTTTTTAAAAAGTTAACATGAAAGTTAAGCAGTTCACATGAAAGTTTTTTTTTTTAAAAGTGCAAATGTATTTTCGGTACCAAAAAGCTACAATCCCTATTTGTGCGCAAGGCTGAAGAATGTTAGTGCTGTTGCTGTGAACTGCTTCAGGGTGTTGGTGTTATTATGCAATCAGACCACTAGTCACAGAGTTAATAAGTGACCCTCTATTTTCTGTCAATTCAGAATCCTCAGCTGTGGAGCAGCAGACGGTCTCCCGAGAGCCACTTAAAACGTTTCTCCTTCTGCCCTTGGGTGTCTGCTCACTGCAGTCCTACCTATTGTCGTAGGCGCCTCCAAAATCACAAGCACAGCTTCGGCAGCCTGCCACATCATAGCTCAAACCCCAGTATTCAGGCTGTGAAAGAGAAGGACCAACACACTCATTAGGAGCTAGGCTCAAAGGATGCACAGCACAAATCCAAGCGATACAACACTCACTCACCAAACACTGGTCACAGTATTGCCCAGTTACAAAACGCTTGCAATAGCAATCGCCGCTGATCTGGTCACAGGGGCTGCTATCTGTGGTGATCCCACGAGGGTCACACCTGCAGGCTGAGAACACATGCCAATAGTTTCCATGGGATCTGTGTCTGGTCTTTAAAAAGTGGGGTAGCAACCTAAACCTCATGAGGACCGACAGAAGAGAATATTTATAGCTCAGCGTTGAACTGTGAGGTCTCTGGTGCTCTCTGAGTTTGGTTGTTTTCTTGCAGATGTTTCATTACCCAACTAGCTAACATCATCAGTCCTAGAAGGGAGTGGGTTTGCTTTCTCTGCTCCCTTCAACAGGCACATAGAGATAAACAACATACCATTCAAACGAGACAATAAAAAAAAACTAAAAGAGCATAACATTTCCTTGCCAGCAATCTACATCCATATAAGCAGAGATTAATACTGCGATTAATACTAGACCCATAATCAATATTTCAATCAAGGAACTACCAACTCAGACAAACAATCAAACATTAAACAATAGCCTACCAAGGACATGCCCACCAACACTGACAGGGCAAGCCACTTGTATATAAATAGAAAACAACCCGACTTCCGTCTAGCACTGATGATGTTACCTAGTTGGGTAATGAAACGTCTGCAAGAAAATAACCAAGCTCAGAGAGCACCAAGGACCTCACAGCTCATGAATGACATGCAACCCTCAAACCTCACTTTACAGCTTGCCAAGCACCTCCAGATTGTGTCCTCTCCCCAAAGCCCAACATAGCAGACTCGATGGCTGCAAAGTTAGAGGGAACGCCCAACCGCTTTGCTCCACCCAACATGGTACAATCACAACATTCAGATTTCTGCTGAGAGAATTCACGTAGTACAAGATGTTTCTTCACCTGGCTCCAAAGAAGTAATTTCTAAAGAATGTTCATTCCATAGTTGTTTTGCCTAAAGAAAAAACACTAAAGATTAAGGAGTACGGTTTAAGTAAATATAGACAAAGGGGGGGGGAAATGGGCTGCATAAAAGATACTGGAAGCTGCACTGATAAAGCTTGGTTTCCTAATCTCTCTAAACCAGTGGACACATCTGGAATTTTGAGAGCATGTTAGACGTTCTCTCAAAGAACGGCTGTCATGTTGAGTATGGCCAACTAAGCTTGATTTAGAATTGTCCAGAACTGCACGTAGGTGTTGACGCATTTCTATGCTGCAAGGGGGTTGATGGGTAAGCCTGTAGGTGATTACAGACAGGCCAATGCGCACACCTCTTAAATCTCAACGATGTGTTGCCTGGAGATGTGCGTCTTGCATGCTGATTGGTTGATCCGACTTCCGGTTGGGAGTCAGGCGATTTGAGGGTCCCCTATCCACAACATTAACATTAGCAGAAGTATGAATGCAACAGCTATGCAACTATCTCTGAACGACAGACACATACATTCCCAGATGTGCAATCATGCTGAAGCCTAACTCCAGCTTTATTCCCACTTTATGTGAAGGCAAACAAAGCACCAGGTTTCACTTTTTTTGAATCTTCTATGAAGCCTGTCTGGGGACTACAAGGGCCCAGGCTCCAGAAGCATTGCTAAAAATCTAGATTGAGCTTGATGCTGGTGTTTCACTCTGCAGCGTGCTTATTTTTATATCCTCTTTTTTATTTTTATTTTTTTAATTAAAGCAATGTATCCTTAGCATATATATACATGGGGTGTAAGCAGTGTTAAAGTGCATTGGCTTACAAGGAAGTCTTCAGATTAGCAAACCCTGGCTTGCACAGAATAGCACAAGACCCTTGGGATAAAACTGGACCACTGTTCCCCTTGTGGCACACTGGCCCAAATCTGCCAAAATTGACTGGCATAATATAGTCTCAGTATGACTAAGGTTGATAACCTAGTTTATAACCTAGCCTTTGGTACTTAAAAGCTTTATGTGAAAATCTTGATTGACCAAAACCATGGTAGATGGTGGAAGTCAACATCTATTCTAGAGAACCCATCAGGTGAAGACCACAACAGAGGGAAGAGTGAGGCTTGGAATAAACGGCAGTGAGAATAAATGAATGCATGAAATGAAACAAATAAAAATAGATGTATTGCATACCCCTGAAATCAAGGGAAAGAAGGTAACTTTTCTATCGTTACTGTGCTCCCCTAGGACTCAAGGAGTGTGATACTGTAGGGTACAGGTAGTCTTTGACTTACAAAAGTTCATTTAGTGACCGTTCAAAGTTACAGCGGCACTGAAAAAAGTGGCTTAGGATCGTATTTCCCACTTACGACCGTTGCAGCTTCCCCCGTGGTCACGTGATCAAAATTCAGCCGCTTGGCAACTGGTTCGTATTTATGACGGTTGCAATATCCCCGGGTCATGTGATCCTCTTTTGTGACCTTCTGACAAACAGATTCACTTAAAAACTTCGTTACTAATTTAAGAACTGTGGTGAGTCAGTTAGCAACCGTGCCGAGAAAGGTCGTAAAATGTCTTTAACAAATCTCTCGCTTAACAACAGAAATGTTGGGCTCCCTTGCGGTCGTAAGTCAAGGACTACCTGCAGTCTCTATTCCTGCAGCCACACGGTTTCCCCAGACAGCCTTGTAACTTACATTGGCAACCAAGAGGATGACTGAGGCTCAGGCCGTAAAAGCCTTCTTTGCAGCTGTCACAACGCACACCTCTGACGTTCTCTTTGCAGCGACACTGTCCCGCAATCATGCCCAGCGTTGTGTCTGTGTGACTGTCACATACACCTCCATCCAAAGTGCCTGCTGGGTCACAGTCACAGGCTACGAGACGAAAGAGAAAAAGTGTCTGCGTGGGGCGGAAGAAATTGGTGAATTGGATAGGCAGAACAATGCCACACCACTCTTCATTTCATCTGCAAAAACCTGCTGAAGGCTCCGTAAAACCAGCCCTCATTGATGGTGACTTCCAGAAATAGTTATTTGTTAGTATCTTTCTCCAGGTGGCAGCAGCCTCAGGAAGACCAGGGCTAACGTTGGTTTTTACAATTTTTTTAAAGATTTTCTGGGTGCCTGTTGACACTGGCCTGTTCATGTTTCTCTCATTTTCCCCTCTAAGGAGAAGAAAACATTCTTGGAGAAAGGAGTATGACACACAAACACACTGGAACATGCATTTTGGTTGTGCTCGATGCACAAGAAAAGCAAAAGTTTGGTTCTCTGAAAGATGTCCAGGAACTGGATCTTTGCATTTTGCCACATATTCCAGGGCCACACTTGGAATACTACATCCAGTTTTTGTCACCACAATGTAAAAAAGATGTTGAGACTCTAGAAAGAGTACAGAGAAGAGCAACAAAGATGATTAGGGGAGTGGAGGCTAAAACATATAAGGAACGGTTGCTGGAATTGGGTATGTCTAGTTTAATGAAGAGAAGGACGAGGGGTGACATGATAGCAGTGTTCCAATATCTCAGGGCTTCCACAAGAAGAGGGAGTCAGCTATTCTCCAAAGCGCCTGAAGGCAGGACAAGAAGCAACGGATGGAAACTAACCAAGGAGAGAAGCAACCTAGAACTAAGGAGAAACTTCCTGACAGTTAGAACAATTAACCAGTGGAACAACCTGCCTCCAGAAGCGGTGAACATATGACCTTAGACTTGACACTGGCACTTTCTGGCCAACCCTGTACAATATTAAAAAGGGGTGTCCACCTTATTGAACTTCTGACCCTGCAGAAAACCCCTGGTGTTGATATGTCACGAGCCACGAAAAGGCCCACGAAAAGAGCATCCAAAGGGAAACCTTGTGAGTAATTTCAGACTTTTGTTTCAATCAAAAAGCTCAACCGAACACTTGCTTTAGAACTGAGCTGAGCTAACTGCTAAAGAAGATAATGTGATGGGATCGTAGAGTACAGAGTCACCCAGCACAAAACATTTTGTATGGAAGCACCCATGAATCAAACGCACAGACCGTTCTGTGCAGTATTCATTTCTACTGAGTTCTGACACTTTATTACATAATCTACTTCGAGTCTTTTCCTCTGGAGGAAAGCTCCAATACGATCTTACAAGCAACAATGCTCTTTGTACAGATCAATACATCCTGGAAGTGCTAAAAGTGGTAGCACCTGATCACTGACAGGTTTTAAAATTCCTAGCAATTTAACTAATGGGAATTTAAAATAGTCTTAGGGTCAAGAGAGCCAGCTTGGTGTAGTGGTTAAGGTCTCATGCTAGAAACCGAGAGACTGTGACTTTTTGCCCTGCTTCAGGCACAAAGCCAGATGGGTGATCCAAGGCCAGTCACTTTCTCTAAGCCCTTGGAAGGAGACAATGGCAAACCACTTCTGAAAACTTTGCCTGCAGGGAACTTGCCCAGACAATCTCCAAGAATCAGACACAATTGAATGGAAGAAGAAAAAAATGGTCAATGAAAAAATGGAAACTTTTCAGTTCTACAGAGTGTTTCCCAAAGCAAATGGCAAAGCCACTCACTTTCAGTCATGTATAGATTCAAATTACTTCCTCTTTACTCCTGGGGTATATACAAGGAGAAAGTGACACACTTACGAATGCATGCTGTTTTGGCCCTGATGTCAGCCAGTGGATTGCGGTAGAAGAACGGCTTGCAGTTCTGGCAGTGGCGACCCATGGTGTTGTGCTGGCACTCATCACAGACCCCACCACTGGAGTTACCTGTAGCCAGGTACACGGCTATGTCGAAGTGGCACCGGTGGGAATGTTCGTTGCAGTTGCACTCTGGGGAGAAGAGAGGAAAGGGATTCAGTTGCCTGCATCCTGTTCCTGTCCATTCTCCTCCATGGATACCACCCAAGACAACCCCCTGATCTAACAATACTTATTCCAGTAGAGCCTAAATAAACTGCGACACACAGACTAGATGTCAACGCTGCTAACATCGGATGTTCTTGCTTTGACAATATATGAAGATGCAGCCATTTTCTCTTTAACCTGTGTGTTACTTTTAGAGTTAGAATTAGATGGTGCTGGGGGGGAGGGGGAAGAATGTGTATGGGGATTAGTTAGACATAACAATATCGCAGTGGAGTATTCTTCAAGGTTGTTTGAAATAAGAGATGATAAGAAATGGCGGGTTATGAAACTGGAGGGAAGGTTTGCATTTCAAACTAATTGGAGTCAGTCATAAATCACTGTTAATTGGAGGAGGGAATTGTGCTTCATACTATGTGTTTAGGGGAGGGGAATTCAGATTTTGGCTTCGACCATGTATGTGCCGATGCCATGTTATTTGAATAAAGATTCTTTAAGGTAAACAATGCCTCAAAGTTCTTTGAAGAGTAACATCTGTCGGAACCATGACACTATCATCTCACCTGAAACTTGGGATCCTGAATTGTCTCAAGTCATGACAATTGTGGTGCTCCAATAGGAGACTCCCAAGGAGTATCACAAAGAAGCAAGGCGGCCAAGATGAAGGAGCCATCAACCGGAGTGGAGAAAGCTTCAGGAGTTTCTGCAGTGGGCTTGGATGGCCGCTCAAAAGAGGAGGCTCTCTGCCTGGCTCTTAACTCGATGTGAGATTCAGGATACTATACAGGTAGTCCTTGATTTACAACCATTCGTTGCTGACCATTCAAAGTTACAATGGCACCCAAAAATGTGACTTACAACTAGTCCTTGCACTTATGACTATCTCAGTTGCAGGATCAGAATTCAGGCACTTGGGCAACTGATATTCATTTACGAAGGTTGTAAATGTCCTGGGGCCAGGGGATCACCATTTGTGATCTTCCCCACGTGGCTTCCGATAAGCAAAGTCGGTGGGAGAAGCCAGATTCACTTAACGACTGCATGATTCACTTAACAGATCATAAAATCGGGCATGATTGACTTAACAACCGCCTTGCCTAGCAATGGAAATTCTGCTCCCAATTGCAGTTGCAAGTCAAAAACTTCCTATATAGTTTAATCAATCAGTAACTATTAAACCGTTCTAAGGCTCCTGGTCTTAGCTATGTAACCACACAAGGCCAGTGATGTTACCATGTGCATCAGAGACTGATCTCCCTGCAATGACTCCCACTAGTTTACTATGCAATCCCTCACTGCTCCATGCAAACACAACGGCCCAGCCTTCACCCCACACCTTTGCAAGCATGTGGATCGTAGACCTCGGCTGGACTCCAAGGCAAGTCCTGATAGAAATCCTTGCAGAGCTCACAGTTGAGGCCCTTCGTGTGGTGCTTACAGACACATCGTCCATGGATCTGGAGCAGAGGAGACAGGCAAAATAGGTTTACAAGGCTTTGCACACCAATTAGCGAGAGAGCCTCTCCCAGCGTAGAGATATTTTTTTTTTAAAAGAGCATTTATTCCTATTGTAGGTGCAGAGAACTCCGGATACAAGCTAAGGTCGCATACAATTATTGTGGTTGTCGATTTTCTCATCGCCCTGATCTTCTCCTTGCCTCCCACAGAGCGACTTACCATGCCTTCAACCGGGTTAGCTGATCCTGTGAAGGGGGCACACTCGGAGGCATGTCCATAACAGAAACAGCTTCCTCGGAGCACCATCTCATATACCGCATAGTAGTATTTCTGCAGGACTTGATATCGTGAGTCCAACAAATTGTCTCCCAGCGTATGCAGCTTTGTGAAGTTCACCCGCAAGTTGGTGACACGTAACAAATCTGGCCAAGAGAGGGAATTGTTGAAGCCGTAGTTTAGCTTTTACAGACTCTTCCGCCTCCCCCTTTTCTATCTTCTTGCTTTTCTCTTTCCTTCTTTTTACGGTCACAAGGCAGGAAGCACAATAATATATACAGGACCACCTTTTCCCAAATGTATCTCTTCCAAAGTGTTGAATAAAAATTCCCTTCGTGTCCAGATTGGACAGGGTGTGATTGTCCAACACATCTAGAGGATACCTGGAGGTGAGATGGGCAGCCTATACATTTTATAAATAAATAAATAAATTGGAAAAACTGGCATATAACACAGGACAGTACTGTGTTATCATAACTTACAAAAAGCCCTGTTAGAGTAAACCAAATGCCAATCCAATTCAAGGTAGTGGTCAGCCTCCCAAGTCAACCAGAGTGGGAACATGACAAGCTTAACTAATTCAATTTTATTATAAGGCTACATTGATAGAATCTTGCAAGTCCAAAAGTACAAATCCCCCACTGTTTCTTTTTACTGTCTAATTACTCGGTTGTGAGCTCCTCCCTCTTTTATCTGATTGTTACCTAGGCAATATCTCTTTCCTCCCATCTACCAAGGTCATTCTCACATCCCACTACAGGGATCTTTTTTCTAATAATGATGCCCTTTCTTTATTAAAAAGTCCTCTATTCCCTTCCTTGTTTGAGGAATGACTCTGTGAGGATGGAGGTTTGTTCTCCGAGCTTGTGGGTTGGTTTCCGAACCTTTCATTACCAGGCTAGGTAACATCTTCAGTGGAGTTTAGGGAACGGAATTTCCTTAAATTCCTCTGAATTTCCTTATTTTCCCCAAAAATAAGACAGGGTCTTATTTTTTTTTTGGCGTCCAAAAGATGCACCAGGTCTTACTTTTGGGGGGTGTCTTACTCCTCTCGGGCACCGACAGCCCCACCCAGCTGGCCCACTTCTTCTTGGATCAAAGGAGCAGCTTCATGCTGCAGCTGCATTCCGGCCTGCATTTTGCAGTCAAGCCTTTCCAGAAGGCCTCTGCAGACGAGTACCGAGCTATGGATTCAATCCATAGCTCAGTCCTCAGCTGCAGATCTCTTGCAGAACCGAGCTATGTAATGAATCCATAGCTCGATTCTCGGCTGCAGTGGCCTTCTTGAAAAGGCTTCTGACTGCAAAATGCAGGCCTTGCTGCAGAAGACGCCGCAGGAGAAGTGGGTCAACGAGAAGAGGCCTGGCTGCAAGGTAAGTGGGTGCGGGGTGCATGGGGCAGATCCATACCCCCGCCCTAGCTTGATTTTTAGGTGTGTGCCTCGCCCCCAAACCAGGGCTTATTTTTGGGATAGGGCTTATATTAGGCCCACCCCCAAAAATCAAGCTAGGGCTTATTTTCAAGGTAGGCCTTACTTTCTGGGAAACAGGGTATCTAGCCTGATAATGAAGCGTTCGGAAACCAACTCACAAGCTTGGAGAACAAATCTCCACCCTAATCCTATACTCAAGCTAAGATTTTTGCTACAGTTGCAAGCATAATATGTTGTACATAGTATGTTTTAGGTGTGTGTCATGTATGTGTTTCACTTTGAGAGCGGGCAACTAAATTTCATTTTTTGATGTGTGCCATTGTGCCCAGTAAAAAATGACAGTAAAGGTTATCTTATCTTATCTTATAACTCTGTGTCAATATCTAAAGCCTTGGCAACCTTATTTAACCCTTAGCAACATTTCTTTTCAATTCTCAGAAGCAATTTTTCCTTACTTCCCATTGAATCCATACCTTGGATTTCCTGGCTGTAGGGGTTTTCTACTTTCACAGCTGGGTCTAGTACCTTGAAAATGACCTGCAGAGAGAGAAGTTAAAAGAGACATCTAAGTTTTCCCTAACTTCCTAAGAGCATAGAGGTAGACTTCAACTTACAACCACAACTGAGGCTGGAATTTTGGTCATACGTCGTTGCAGTCGTAAGTCTAGTCACCATTTGACCTGACTCAATTTTATGACCACTTTTACAAGGGTTGTAAAGCAAGTCACCATGGTTGTTAAGCCAACCATGCAATCATTAAGCAAATCCGGCATAGCCAATGAGTGTTTTTTCCTGTTTTCTTCTGGAGAACAGCGAAAAAGTTGCAAATCGTAGTCAAATAAACCTAGGACGCTGCAACCGGTTGTAAATATAAGGAGGTGGTGGGCTGCAGCAGTTGCAACCTTGAGGATGGGTCCTAAGTAGCTTTTCTGAAGTTTGTTGTAATCACAAATGGTAATTTATGCAACCAGTCATATGTTAAGGACAATCTGTAAAGTCACTGAGTTCTTTTTATCAAGATCAATGTCCAAGGAAAATAGTTAGGGCAAGGCTGTTAAGTAAATTAGGCAATGACTTGGTCTAATAATAATTAAATCATGTCAGCCCTTCAAAATAAGAAATCCAAAGTAGTGAATAAACTACATAAACAGATAAAAAGATATCTTTTAAAAAGCTGTGTTACACAGATACAAAACCCGGCATGTCATAATAACACTGCCACTATGAAAGGGGTTCTCATATTTAGTGGCATCACAAGGCCCTGAATTTCAAATAAGGCTGACCTTTCCCATCGCCTTAATACTACAAATTCAGGAACCTGCCCTAAAAAAAAGACAACTGAGCTAAAGTTAAAATGAGCCATTGAGAAATACACTGGATTTGAGGGGGGGGGGGGAAATCTCCCACGTAAAGAATTAAGTTTGAGCTGAATAGCATATTTTGATATGATAAGGCCAAGAGATTTGGTCCCAGCTGCTTTACTTAGAACTGAAGATATTAGGGAGAAATTCCTTGATATCTCTCTCTCTGGCGTGTGGTTAGGGAAGCTATGAAGGCTTAGAATATTTTTTTCTTATCTTAACTTGCCCCCTTTTTTAACATTGTTGATAGGGTAGTTAAACAGAAAAACCTGGAGCCCAATTCTGTCAGGGCTATAGTCGTGTATCCAAAACTTAGTACTGGTAATCATCGACTTTTGACGGACTCCACACAACCTACTTACAACCTGATTTCAAAGTTATGACAGCCAAACACACGCACACCCTGCAATCGCATTTTCACATATTGGATGCTTGGCAGCCAGTTCACCTTTATGGTCATTGGCAGCATCCTGTCATGGTGATTTTTGACGGGTTTTGCCAGTTTCTGGCATTTATTTCTAGCTTCTGTCAAAACCCGCCCATTTGATAAAATAGATTAGTTAAAATGACCATTGTGTTCTATTAACAACTGCCACAAATATGTCATAAAATCAGGTCTGGTGACATGGCAGCAATACCAACAGCACTTAGGCTTATATAGTGCTTCATTGTGTTTTACGGCACTCTCTAAGCAGTTTACAGAGCCAGCCTATTGCCCCCCCCCCCCAACAATCTGGGTCTTCATTTTACTGACCTCGGAAGGATGGAAAGCTGAGTCAACCATGAACCGGTCAGGATCGAACTGTTGGCAGTCGGCAGAGTTAGCCTGCCATACTGCATTCTAACCACTGCACCACCCACAGCTCTGGTGACCCGTTTAATGGTGCAGTGTTCCAGGCTCAATTATGGTCATAAACCGAGGACCATTTGTATTTGTCAAATCTGCTCTGGACTTTCTAGCCTGCTCTTCCTAGATGAGGAGCAAGCAAAATGTGACATTCTAGCTTAGCTGTAATCTATGTAAGAAAATAAATAAATAAATAAATAAATAAATAAATAAATAAATAAATAAATAAATAAATAAATAAATAAATAAATAAATAAATAAATAATAATAATAATAATAATAATAATAATAATAATAATAATAATAATAATAATAATAATAATAATAATAATAATAAAGTTGGAAGGGACCTTGGAGGTCATCTAGTCCAACCCCTCTCAGGCAGAAACCCTATACCATTTCAGACAAATGGCTGTCCAGTCTCTTCTTAAAAACTTCCAGTGTTGGAGCATTCACCGCTTCTGGAGGCAGGTTGTTCCACTGGTTAATTGTTCTAACTGTCAGGAAGTTTCTCCTCAGTTCCAGGTTGCTTCTCTCCTTGACTAGTTTCCATCCGTTGCTTCTTGTCCTGCCCTCAGGTGCCTTGGAGAATAGCTTGACTCCCTCTTCTTTGTGGCAACCCCTGAGATATTGGAATACTGCTATCATGTCATCCTATAATCCTCAATGTACGACCACAATTGAGCCCTTAGTTCTAGGTTGCTTCTCTCTTTTTAAACTTTTAACAAAAGGTTCTCACAAATCAGACGAAATTGACCAGTTTCCTTCAGGATCATACTCCCAGTTTAACTTTCGTATTCCCATGGCTACTGTTTGATAAACCATAGAATTGTACCTCATCCATTTAGCCCCAAGAGATTCACCTCCAAAACCAAAGTACGCTTTGCTGCTTTCCAAATTCATTTCAACCATTGTGGCTGTCTGCATTGATATTCAGAGCTTGGGATTCTACATTCTTATCTGCTGTTTAAAAATTAGTTTGACCGTCTGATTGATCTTTCTATTTCGTGAACACAGTGAACTGCGCTACAGTAAATCAGACCATTATTTTCCACACTGACAGGCAGACCACCTTAAAAACTTTCACAGTCCTTACCTAAATTAAATCTAGAATATCCTGCCTGCAAATTATGTTTGCTATCAGACTGTAGAGCTTTCTCAGAGCTAAGTATCTATTTGTATTCTAGTCCCATTAATCCTAGTCCAGAGAGACAAACTGAGCTATGAATGAGTTTATGTTGCTAGAGCTGCAGAGAAAACAGTGGTGAATTTGGGGGGGGGGAGGGATTTTAATCTGCTCAAGCAAATAAAGACTTATTGCTTTATCTTCCCCAGGTTGATCATATAATTACAGAGATATAATTCTCTGGTCTTCCAAGGGATATTGCCAATTGCATTTCATTCTACTTCCATAGAATAGCACTGACTTCACCATAGCTGGAGGGCTCAATCTCAGAGTATCGCTCGTCGCACATTGCTTGATTGACATGTGTCGGGATCTGAGTAGGAACTGCTGGGAAGAGCTTGGAGCAATTGAAGGCAAAGTAGCGATAAACTTTCCAGCTTTGCCCAAAATCTGATGAGCGCTCAATGAGCATGGCTGCAGGACGGAAAGTCTGAAAAGGAAAGAAGAGAGGAGTTAACTGGAGAATATTTGTCACTGCTCTAGCTAACTTCCCTGTAAACCAATAAGAGATGATCTCTGCATTAAAATGTCCAAAACATACATGAATACCAAAACAAGTCAGGTATTTGGGAACAAAAGAGACTGACTTTTCTAGATGCAAGTTTGATTTTCATTCACTTTTCCTCCCTCCCAGACCTTCTCCATATTTCATTCATTCATTCATTCATTCATTCATTCATTCACTCACTCACTCACTCACTCACTCACTCACTCACTCATTCATTTATTCAATTTCTACATAACTGCAGTATATTTCCATGATATTATGGAAGAGTTCCGATGACTTGCTTAAGCATATAATACATTTTTATTTTACTAGCACTTTTCTTACATATTTCCACCCGTGGAATACCTACAGGACTTGTCCCAGAGGGTTGTGTGTCAATTTGTCATAACACCTTGTTGGATCAGATACTGCAGTGATTCAGGGAGTCCCATGAAATAGAAGGGAAGGGTCTCACATGTTTTAATGCTCCCCCCTCAATCAGGTTTTGACTAATGACTGGACCCATCTAGCTCTCTGATGCAGGATATCTCCTCCCACAGTCCCAGATCTGCTTGGGGGAGCAACATATGGATGTTTCTGCCACATCCAGGGAAATCCACCAATTGCTGCACCTAACATGCCCTGCTATGAATTGTTAGGATAGTTTCACTCACTGGCGTCGTCATTCCAAAGCATTGCTGAGATCAGTCACAAAAAAAGAGAAAAGTTATGTCAACATTGTTTGCGCTACTCATGGACCAGAGGACCCCATATTAAGCTGGCTCTTCAGCTGTGCACTAAAGGTAGCTTATTCTGAGGCTGAGAGTCTCTGGACTGCAAATCCCAGCAACCCAAGACAGCATGGCGACTGACTTGAAATTATGGAGCTCTGGTCCAACAAATCTGAGAAGAATCAAGTTGATTCTAGACATAAGCAATAAAACAGAAATTCCTGCCAAGTTGGGTAACATTTAAGTGCCAACTTAAAGGCTAACAATATTATTGTATTAACATGTATGAGTTTCACAAGTGCAAATAGCCACTGGGATGCCTGCATGGAATAATAATCAAATGCGCAGCAGGCAGGGAGATCTTTAAACTCTTCCCTGTCCATTGGGGTTTTTATGAAAATCACTTCTCTAAAAAAAAGAGAGGAAATCCCCCATTGGCACAAACTTAAATTGTTCCAAAAACCTAAGTATTTGCAGTAAAGCACATTAATTTACAACTGAATTTTTTTAATAACATCAAAAAATAGAACTATTCAATACTTTTGTCAGATACTTTTTCTACCTTCAATGAAGGCAAAACATCTAATATCGTCTCTATAGCATCTGTCAATTCCTAGTTCCTCAGTACATTACCTTAAATTTCATTATGAGGTGAGTAAAGTGGAATTCAGCTTCCAGGTCCAATCGAATGCTGACCTGCTCTACACCTGGAGAGGGACAAAAGCCAAAAATGAGACCTTACAAACTCTGCTCAAGTAGTCTTGATATCTTGTAATGCTCAAGAAAGCAGGGACTTGCTATCTAGCACCACCATCCTCTTTCCAACTCCCCTCCATTCATTTGTCTTCATGAACTGAAGGGTGATGGGTGCAGTAGGAAGTTTAATGTGTCATGACATCTTCCCATATGACTGAGAACTTCAGTCATTCAGGATTCCAAATTATGTGTGGAGATTCCAAGAATCAGGTTCTCTTCAACAAACATGCATCTTCTAACCCAAAGAGGATGGCATAGCAGGATGACAAGAATGCAGCAAAAAAGCTGAATTTAGATAACATGTCACCATTTCCTCTGGTCATGTATGGAGACAAAATCTTCCATAAAGCTTTGAGATTAGAATAGAGTAGAGTAGAGTAGAGTAGAGTAGAGTAGAGTAGAGTAGAGTAGAGTAGAGTAGAGTAGAGTAGAGTAGAGTAGAGTAGAGTAGAGTAGAGAGTAGAGTAGAATGGAATGGAATGGAATGGAATGGAATGGAATGGAATGGAATAGGATGGAATGGAATGGAATAGGATGGAATGGAATGGAATGGAATAGAGCTGGAAGGGACCTTGGAGATCTTCTAGTCCAGCCCCCTGAACAAGCAAGAGAACCTATACCATTTCAGACAAATGACTGTCCAGTGTCTTCTTAAAAACCTCCAGTGATGGAGCGCCCACGATTTCTGGAGGCAAGCTGTTCCACTGGTTAATTGTCCTCACTGTTAGGAAGTTTCTCCTTAACTCCAGGTTGCTTCTCTCTGGTCAGTTTCCAACCATTGTTTCTTGTCCTGCTCTCTGGTGCTTTGGAGAATAATTTGACCCCCTCTTCTTTGTGGCAGCCCCTCAAATACTGGAATACTACTATCATGTCACCCCTGTTTCTTCTTTTCTTTAGACTAGCCAAACCCAAATCCTGCAGCCGATCTTCATATGTTTTAGTCTTCAGGCCTTTGATCATTTTATTTGCTCTTCTCTGAACTTTTTCCAAAGTCTCAACATCTTTTTTGTAGTATGGTGACCAAAATTGGTTGCAGTATTCCAGGTGTGGTCTCACTAGGGTTTTATAAAGCGGTACTAATACTTCGTGTGATCTTGATTCTGTTTATAGCTCTCATCATACAGCACATTCTGACAGACAAAGTGTCTGAGATACAAAAGATGTTGCCAGCAAGCATCATTCTCAATTCTTACTGAAATACTTTGATTTAATGTCTCTGGCTATGACCAGCTTTTCTCCTGAAAGTCTTTAAAAATAGTCTCATAAAGCTGCAAATAACATTATTTTTTCTACTGCTCTGCTATAGCTTGTGCAATCTTCTCCATATGACTTGAAACTTGCAAAAACATTGTTCAATAAAAGACCATAGGAATCAGCATTCTGGAGAATGTCTATCCATGTGGTTATTAAGAGTTGAAACCATTTACTGGCACATAATCAATTGTGTGCTAAATTTATATTCTGCCTTTCCTCAAAGCAGTTTCTTTGAAGATCTCCATTCACTTTACTCTCACAGCTTAAATCTTGTAACATAGGTTGGATGAAGAGAAAGAGAACAATTGGCTCAAAATGTTCCCACTGCTGAAATTGGATTTGACCTGGTCCTAGTTCAACTTTTTAACCATGGCATCACATTGACTCCTATAAGTACAGTTCCCTGTAATTCCAGTTTAGCCAGTGGTGACTGATACTGGTAATTGTAATTGCACAGTATTTGGAACAGACTCTGTTTGGTGTAGTGGTTTAGGCATCAGACTAGAACAGGGGTCTTCACATTTGGCGCTTTTATGACTTGTGGACTTCAACTCCCAGAATTCCTCAGCCAGACATGCTGGCTGAGGAATTCTGGGAGTTGAAGTCCACAAGTCATAAAAGGGCCACATTTGAAGACCCCTGTACTAGAAACTTGGAAACTGTGAGTTCTGGTCTCAGCTGAGGCACAAAGCCAGCTGGTGATCTTGGGCCAGGCATTCTTTCTTGCACAATCTCTCTTTTTCACTTCATGAAAAACATAGTAGGGCTATCAGATCTGGACTTCAAAAGTCGGAGAGTCCACTATGACAGCAAATATAGTGATGCCAATATAGGGTCCGCTGGACTTTTCCAGCCAGCCAAGATCTGGCAACACTAATGATAAAAAAATGTTTTGTTGGAGACCAACAACAACACTTTACAATGCCTTGGTAAGGCCACACTTGGAATACTGCATCCAGTTTTGGTCACCACGATGTAAAAAAGATGTTGAGACTCTAGAAAGAGTGCAGAGAAGGGCAACAAAGATGATTAGGGGACTGGAGGCTAAAGCATATCAAGAACGTTTTGTGTGGAATTGGGTATGTCTAGTTTAATGAAAAGAAGGACTAGGGGTGACATGATAGCAGTATTCCAATATCTCAGGGGCTGCCACAAAGAAGAGGGAGTCAAGCTATTCCCAAGGCGCCTGAGGGCAGGACAAGAAGTAATGGATGGAAACTAGTCAGGAAAGAAGCAACCTGGAACTGAGGAGAAAACTTCCTGACAGTTAGAACAATTAACCAGTGGAACAACCTGCCTCCAGAAGTGGTGAATGCTCCAACACTGGAAGTTTTTAAGAAGAGACTGGACAGCCATTTGTCTGAAATGGTATAGGGTTTCCTGCCTGAGCAGGGGGTTGGACTCGATGACCTCCAAGGTCCCTTCCAACTTTATTATTATTATTATTATAAGATCTGGAGATGTGTAATTTTGGGGAGTTGCTGGACATCTGGAACCAATGAAGATGAAACATTAGCTTCCATAACTTCCAAATTTCTCACTCTTACCATTCTCAGACTGCCACCAGGTCTGTTCACCATTCTGGCCAGTAAGGTAGATGACATTCTCAATGTGGTGGCTCTCACGGAAGGAGGACGAGCGTGAGTCACAAAAGAAGCATTTCTCAGAGTCCTGTCAAAAAGAATCATTCTGGTTTAAATATACGAAAGCACTGCACCTATCTTCAGTAACTTTCACGGTGAGTGTTACCAGTATTCTCTAGTCCAGAGGTCTCCAAACTTGGTAACTTTAAGACTTGTGGGCTTCAATTCCCAGAATTCCCCAGCCAGCATGAGGAATTCTGGCAGTTGAAGTCCACAAGTCTTTAAGCTGCCAAGTATGGAGATCCCTGTTCTAGTCAAAAGACAACTATATCGTATTTAACCATAGACAACATCTATGGTCTGCAGAGACAGCCTGATGCCTAGTGGCCAGGATGTAGCCCAAAGATTCCAATCAAAACGCACTTATATACATATGAGCCATGGTGGCGCAGTGGTTAGAATGCAGTACTGCAGACTACTTCTGCTGACTGCCAGCTGCCTGCAGTTTGGTGGTTCAATTCTCACCAGCTCAATGGTATCTCAGCCTTCCATCCTTCCGAGGTGAGTAAAATAAGGACCCAGATTGTTGGGGGGGGGGCAATATGCTGACTCTGTAAACTGCTTAGAGAGGGCTGTAAAGCACTGTGAAGCGGTATATAAATCTAAGTGCTACATTCTGCGATGGCTCTATCTAGTCACTCACTGCTGCCCAAGACAGCATTGTGAGGAATTTCTTTGTGTTTAGCTATCTTATGTGAAGGAGTATCAGAACTGTATCAGGGGACATCATATAACTTGTAGAGTAGTATAACTTATTGACCAAGAAAGCTACAGGATTCTTAAATGGACCAGGAGGATTTTAGTGCCATTGTGTTCCTCTTCTCCAACTCTCCAACTCTTCTCTCTTGTCTTCAATCATCTAACTTTCTGCCCCCCAAATTTCCCCCCTCCGATCTGATGCTCACAGGTAAGTGACTCTGGGTGGCATGCAACAAAGCTAAAAACAATGTATACAATGAAATATTAAGTTTGTTGTTATTAAAAGCTTTAAAATTCTAAAGGCACAAAACTGTGTGTGTGTGTGTGTGTGTGTGTGTGTGTGTGGAGAGAGAGAGAGAGAGAGAGACGGAGAAAGAGGCAGAAAAGCAGGTGTTAATTACACTGGAGCAATCTCATTATTTTGCCAGTCTCCTGGAGTCCTCTAGGCCTGATGACACAACAAGGTCTTAAAGAATTTCTGGAAAGTTAAAAGGGATGAGGCAAGCCTCACTTCAAAGGAAAGAATATTCCATAAATTTGGGGCCACAGCAAAAAAAAGGCCGTCACCTCAGACCTGCCAAACGGGACCCACATCATGCACTGTCTGCTAGATCTGGTGGGACAAGCAGATGTAATCAGGGAGAGGCTGTCCTTCAAACAACCTGGTTCCATGCCATGTAGGGCTTTAAAGATCAAAACCAGCACTTTGAACTGGAGCTGGAAACAGATTAATAACCAATACAGCTTGTTGAGCAGAGGTGTAATGTGTGCTATTCCAGAAACTGAAGCTTCTTCTGGATACTCTTCAAGCGCAGTCCCATGTAGAGTGCATCATAGCAGTCCAACCAGGAGGTGACTAGCACATGAGTGACTGTAAGTACAGCCTACAGTGGAGTATACTGCTTTTTATAGCTGGCCCAATAACATTTTTCTGTAGCTGTTTTAATACTGTTTAGACATCACAAGTTCTCGACCAGTGTTACCTGAAGATGGCTGACAATGCAGTACTCTTGAGGCTCTTCCAGGCCACATGTTGATGTAGTGCTCAGGCTTTGGGTCCTCCCAATGAGCAGGTTTCCTGTGGCTGGATAACAGCTGCCTTCCAAACAACCATGGTATAAGTCAGGCTCTTCTGTGCCCTGAACATCAGCTATCCGGTCTGGTCAAAGAAACAAGAGAACAGCCTACTCAGTCCGTTTTAAGAACGTATGAAGTACCTTGGCATTGAGAAAAAAATACGATCTCGTCCAGAAAGACTAGTGCCTTGTGTCCCCTCCCCACAAAGAAACCTATTCACGATTAATAATAGTGTCAACTAGGTAAAGGACTCCAACCTGGTACATCCAAGCCAAAAAAAAAATCTCAAACAGCAGAGATGAAAAGAAGGTAACTATTGTTCCAGAAGGAATGGCTCCGCTTGGGAACCCCTCCCTTTCCCCTCAGCATGGCTGGCTCAGGAATTCTGGGAGTTGAAGTCCACGAGTCATAAAAGAGCCAAGGTTGCCTACCCCTGATCTAAAGGCTAGATTTGCATGTCACAGAAACCCAGTTACTCACAAGAATTTTAATACATTGCTAACACAGGTAATCCTCAATGTACGACCATAATTGAGCCCAAAATTTCTATTGCTAAGCGAGACAGTTGTTAAGTGAGCTTTGCCCCATTTGCCCCACTTCCTTGCCACGGTTGTTAAGTGAATCACTGCCGTTGTTAAATCAGTAACACGGTCGTTAAGTGAATCTGGATTTCCCCCTTGACTTTGCTTGTCAGAAGGTTGCAAAAGGTGATCACATGACCCCTGGGACACACTGCAACCGCCATAAATATGAACCACTTGCCAAGCATCTGAATTTGGATCACGTGACCATGGGGATGCTGCAATGGTCGTAAGTGTGAAAAATGGTCATAAGTCACTTATTTTAGTCCGTTGGTAATTTTGAACGGTCACTAAACAAATGGTTGTAAGCTAAGGACTATCTCAGGGATAGGCAACCTTGGTTCTTTTATGACTTGTGGACTTCAATACCCAGAATTCCTGAACCAGCCATGCTGACTCAGGAATTCTGGGAGTTGAAGTCCACAAGTCATAAAAGAGCCAAGGTTGCCTACCCCTGGACTATCTATACTCACAAGAATTTTAACAGATTGCAGATATACCATATTTGATTGCTCCTGCTTGGCTTTTCCTGCCAGAGGCCATTCTTCTTATTTCCCCCCCCCCCAAAAAAGTCAACAAATAGAAACCAAGAGTAAACCATGGCTTCTGATCCTGGCATGTTAAGGGTTCCCATATCCCAACTGGCCCATCTCGGTAATTATAACCAAAATTTGAGCTTCGGGGCTTGTTTAGCTTTTGCTGTTGATTAGACTGGCCAGCTAGGAGCAACTGCTCCAGAAAATTGTTCATTCTGTCTTGGTATGAAATACAAATGCATTGTTGTAAAATCCTAGAACTACCTGCTAGCTCGATTCATGAGTTACCATTAGGCATCAGTGGAAGAAAACAGATCATGAATTAAGTAGCCTACGGATTCTGGGACTGACTCGCAGTAAAATGCTTTTTAATTCTAGAGGGAATAGAATGAAAAATAAAATCTTATTTTGTATTCCCTTGCCGAAGAAAAAGCTAATAACTGTGATTTTTCTCTCTATACTAATGATCTATTATGCACATTCTGAAAATTAAAATAATAAACAAACCCCTATCTGGGAATTCTAACTCCCCCAGCAACTCAGTCCTCAAATGCCTACTTCTGGCTATGGGGAACACAGTACCTTACTCATTCTCTGGGGACCTTTTCCACGTGTGGTGGGTTTTTGCAGTGAATTCTAATCATCTCTCTTGAAATCTAATGTCCATAATGGAATTGCATAATTAGAATCCTAAGAAGAACCAACTGGGGGTTAAGTAGGAGACAGAATTCCTCCCTGGGGACCACATGGTCTCATCACAAAGGTACTTTTTAAAAGGCAGCTAGACTTTTTCTTGGTTTTTTCCCCCCTTGAAGACGTTTCACTTCTCATCCAAGAAGCTTCTTCGGTTCTGGCTCATCACCTTTCTCAGTTGCCCAGTTTTGTGACACCCATTGTGCCATCCATCCTATTTACAATTAAAAAGGACAGGTAGTCCTCAACTCACAACCATTCATTTAGCGACTGCTCAAAGTTACAACACTGAAAGAAAAAGTAACTTATGGCCAGTACTTGCACTTATGACAACAGCTGCATCCTCATGGTCACACAATCAAAATTCATGCTATTGGCATTTCACAATAGTTGCAGCATCCTGGTCACCATTTGTGACCTTCCCAGCCAGCTTTTGGGAGAAGCAAAGTCAATGGGGAAGTTGGATTCACTTAATCGCATAAATCACTTAACAACTGCAATGATTTGCTTAATAACCATTGCCAAAAAGGTCATAAAACTGGGCACGACTCACTTAACGATCATCTTGCCTAGCAATGGAAACTCTGGACTCAATTGTGGTCATAAAGTTGAGGACTACCCATAGTACAAATCTTGGTAATTGCCATTGTTATCTGTGTTATTATTTTGTTTACCTTATGTAATTTTGTTCCATTTTATGTCTACTTTTCAATTTTATTAATTACAGATTTATATGCTTTTATTGAAGTGTTTCCTGGCCTAAAGTTCATAATAAAGATTTTGATTGGATTAATCTCATCAACAATATAACATGGCAGTGTCTCTTTTCTGCCATGTCCTAAAGTTTTTGCTTTCGTCTCATCCCCAGCCCATATGAAAAGTGTTTTGTTGTTTTTAGCTACAAGCCATATAAAATCTGTTATACCTGACCACACATAACATTGCAGGTAAATCAAAGTTGCCGGTAGTGGGTAAAATAAGAGCAGTACTTACTGGTCATTTGGGGCACATCCTACCCCCTCTGATTCCTGATCAGCCTCCTCTTAGGGAAGTCTGTTTCACTACTGATTAAAATCTACTTCCTTCTAAGTTAGATCCATTTTTTCCGCTGCCTTCTACAGTGATTCTTTCTCATTTTGTACATGCTAGCCTTGCGGATACTCGGAGATGGCTATCATAACTCTGCATGGTTCTCTGACCCGTGTTTGAATTTCTGTCTGATAAACTACTGGCATAAGTTGGGCTGCATGTCAAAGGACTGAGAGAAACATATTTACATAGTGAGCTACAGGAGGCTAAAGACAGAAGGAATTAGAATTATTCTTCAAAATGGTGTCTCTTAAATCGCTCAATGAATAAAGTAGAAAGAATACTGTGTTCATGGCCTTCACTGTCTAACTCTATACTCTATCTATACTTTTAATCAACTCAGAGCTAAGATTCCAGGCCAGAAGAATCTGATGGAACTCATTGATTCAAACTCCTATTCAAATAAATGAAAGGAATTAAAAATGGAACCCTGCGGGGGATACCAACATGTCTAGATAAAAACTTAGTGAAGTTCTGAAGACAAAACAAAACAAAAATCAAAATGTTGAAATACGAAAGAATACATTTCAGTAGGCTGCAGTTATAAAGATGGTATTAAAAAAGGGTTACAAGTCAGAATAAGCTTAGTTTAATGAAGAATTCTTTCAAAAATTCTTTAAATATATTAAATGAAAAGATTCAGTTTACCAACTGCTGTATGAAGATAGTAAAATGTTAACAGTTAACAGAGCAAACGCATAGCTACTCCTATTTCTCTGAGTTTTCTCCAACAAGAGTATCTATGTTCCACCAAGCAATTGTGAACACTGGGGGAAAGGGGTAGGATAGAAATGTAAACATCATCTTGAAGTATCTACCTATTTTGGATGAATTTAAATCTCAGGATCAGATGAATTAAAGCTTAGGATATTAAACAACAAGAACTGGTGAAAGGGTCAATTCGTCCCTACTTCAAAAATCAGGAAAAAAAGAAATAAGGGAGAAAAGGGAAATCCATGGAATTGTAGATCAGACAACCTCAGAAAATTCTAGAGCAGATGTTTTTTTTGTTTTTTTTAACAGTATTTTATTAGGTTTTATAAGGGTATGGGAGGAATAGGGTCAATATAGGTATTGGGGTAAGGGTGCGGGGTTGGGGTTGGGATAAGGGTAGGTACAACAATGGGGTTGCCCCCAGTAACATTTCCATGCTTTAGCAAGCGGACTATTGTCCGGATACAAATGTTCAATAACAATAATTAATATAATAGTAAATAGCTGTAGTCAATAAGAATAAGAGCAGTCATAAAAATTATCAATTAATCATTCATCTTATTAAATTTCACAATCATTTCTCGCTGGTTCGTTTTGCTAACCATTGGTAAAAATTATCCCAGGTTTTAAAATAGACTGAGTCTTCTTTCTCTTTAATCTCTAGGGTTAGTCTATCCATTTCTGCACATTCTAAGATTTTCCTGATTATAATCTCATCAGATGGTATATTTTCATTTTTCCAAAATTGGGCAAATGCTATTCTCGCAGCTGTCAATATATGTAATATTAAATACTCATTCTCTTTTCCATAGTTAGATCCTAGTATTCCTAACAAAAACAGTTCTGGCTTAAATTCTATCTGTATTTTAATCATATTTTCCAGCCATATATGAATCTTAAACCAAAGTTTCTTTGCACTAGGACATACCCACCAGATATGGTAATAGGTACCTGGCTTTTGTTTACATTTCCAACAATTATTCGAAGCGTTTTTAAACATTTTCGCTAGTCTTACTGGTGTCATGTGCCATCTATAAAACATTTTATATAAGTTTTCTTTATATGAAGCTGCTTTAGTCAGTTTAATGTTTCTATCCCATAGCTTTTGCCAATCTTCTAAGTCTATAGAGTGTCCAAAGTTTTTTGCCCATACTATCATTGTTTCTTTTACTTGTTCTTCTTCCATCTTCCAATTTAGTAGAAATCTATATAGCTTCTTAATCAAGTTTTCATCTGTTTTCAAGAGTATTTGATCAAATTCTATCTGTTCTTTATAAAATCCCATTGCCTTTACATCTTTCTCATATCTTGTTTGGATTTGCAAATAAGGCCACCATGCTAAGTCAATACCTTGTTGTTGTAGGTCTTGCCTGTCTTTAAGTTTTCCATCCTTGTCCAAAATGTCTTTGTAAGTAACAAGTTTGTCATAGTTAATTAAATTTGGGTAAGCATATATTAAATGAAAAGATTCAGTTTACCAACTGCTGTATGAAGGTAGTAAAATGTTAACAGTTAACAGAGCAAATGCATAGCTACTCCTATTTGTCTGAGTTTTCTCCAACAAGAGCATCTATGTTCCACCAAGCAATTATGAACACTGGGGGAAAGGGGTAGGATAGAAATGTAAACATCATCTTGAAGTATCTACCTATTTTGGATATTATGTAGTGGGGTGCCCCAGGGCTCTGTTCTGGGCCCAGTGCTCTTCAACATCTTCATCAACGATTTGGACGAGGGGATAGATGGGGAAATCATCAAATTTGCAGATGACACCAAGCTGGCAGGAATAGCCAACACTCCAGAAGACAGGCTTAAGATACAGGAGGATCTGGGCTTCCGGTTCCGGATCGCAGCACACGCAGTCGCACGGAGAGCTCCGTCTCTCCTACCGGCTGTTTTCCCTCCGCCGGTAGACCCTTAATCGGGTCGAAAGTTGCCCTGGAGGGGCGACCACCATCGAGGAGGCACTCGTCGATGGGGGAAGGGCGGCAGCTCCTTCCTCAGTCCGAGCCAGCTCCTTAGGGCCGTCGGAGAAAAGATCGGCCAGTAAAATGGACGATCACTTTGCTGCACCAGCCGAAAGCCAGAAGAACAACTAAGCATAAAGAACCCCCGTGGAGAATTCGGGTGAGACCTTTCCTCCCCCTTCTTTCCCTAATTACTCTCCTGTAAAAAGCTTTTGTATTTGAATTACTTCCCTGCTGTGAGAGAGCAGCGTTTGGGCACTTGGGAAAAACAGCTTTGGGAATTGAAAAAAAAATAAACCAGTTAATTTTTTATTGACTATTCAACTCCTGGAATACTGAGGGAGCCTGAAAATACTTCTATTTTTGACTATTACTATTATAACTACGCTATTTACTATCTTGGAGAGGCCTTTCTTCTTTATTTTTTTAATGTGAAAAACAAAAAATCTATTAACTTGGATAGCCTGCTGAGGACATCTTGTGACGAAAAGTGTTACTGCAACTGTATATTTTTTTATTGCTGGAGGATGGCTCTAACCTTCAAAGGATGATAAGGGTAAGATAACTGAAACAGCTGGATGGTGATTTGGTCTACTAAGAATTGGAGGTGAATATTTGTTGACTTTTACGAAATATAGCCTTCTCTAAAAGATTAAAAGATCCTTTCACCACTGAGATGGAGGTACTTAACACACAGCTGGATTATGAGCTTATACTGGAAAAAATCTTGGAAGCCACGGAGGAGATGAACTCTTACTTCCAAATTTTGACGGATCAAGTTATAGGTCGAAGAACAGTGGAGAAGGAGCAGAGTGGTGCTAAAGAGACTAGTGAGCAATATATACAACCTAAAGAGAAACCATACCTACAACTCAACTATGAAATTATACCGGGAGAAACTGAGGAAACTAGGGAACAAATCAACTTTATACAACCCCAAATACAATTTATGGAGAAGCTTGATGATCAAAGAATAATTTTAACTGAGATGCCTGAAGCGTCAACACCAATAGAGACTGATACCCAGATACAAGTTATTGAAAATTGTGATAATGTGGATAAACAACTAGTAACTACAACATGGAATAAAACGGCTTCCACCATCCAAAGGCTACTAGAAGAAAGGGAAGAGAACTTTGACCAATCTGAAGCGTTGAGGAATACTGACTTTCTAATATTGTGGTTTGATGATGCAGGAATTTTATTATGGAAACCGGTGTGGCACAGAAAGAAACCTAGAGTTAGATTTAAAAATGTGTTTTAAAATTTCATTTAATGGGTTTAAAAAGGCTTTTGAGATTTTGACTGATTTAATAGCTAACGGAGTACGTGAATTCTGTAAGAGGATATCCTTTGTAATAATATTTTGTTTTAGATATGATAATTACTTGGAGAGGTAAACTTTATCTACTGGGTTAAAAAGACTTTCTATTGACACAGATGAATTGATAGAATATATATTTAAATCAGATAGAAATGTATCTATTGGACTGATATTTTTATTTTAAATAGGATAATTATTTTGTAATAGAAGAAGAATAAGAGGGATTGGTGACAAGAGAAGAAATGGTATTAATGAAGAAAACATAAGAATGTTATTGTGGGAATAATATACTCATTTTAGATGTAATTATTATGTTAAAAAGGGAAATGAAGGACACCCGAAGTGTTAATAATATGTCTATTTAAGGCTAATTGGAATATGGTAACTGTAAATTAGTAAAGCCTAAAAACAGGACTTGGATTTTTACAATTGAAATGTGATTGATGTTTGATAGGATTGTTTGAAGTTTATTTAGAAATGTATTAATTTGAATATGCAATACTATATGAGGGAATTAGAGAGGGAATTTTCAATGAATCAATTTGAGCTATATATCTGTGATTTTTTGGGGGGATGTTTGATATACCCATCTCCACGGTGTTTCCTAAGCACCTTGATGTAACCTTTCTACCCCCATAAAAATGCAAGAAGATATATTTTTTTTAAAAAAAAAAAGACTGTTGTTGAGCTACAAAGAGAAAATATACAAGCTGAGAGGCTGGTATTGTAATAAAGAAATGCAATTTATTGTTGAGAGAAATTGATGTTCTTTTTTTTTCTTTTACCTGAGGTAAATGAATACAGGTAATGAGGTAATGTCCCCCGCCTTATGACCACAGTTAAACCCAAATTTTCTATTACCAAGCAAAGCAGTTGTTAAGAGAGTTTTGCCCCATTTTACGACCTTTTTGCCACAGTTGTTAAGTGAATCGCTGCAGTTGTTAAGGGAATGACACTGTCATTAAGTGAATCCAGCTTCCCTCATTTACAAGGCCACACTTGGAATACTGCATCCAGTTTTGGTCACCTCGATGTAAAAAAAGATGTTGAGACTCTAGAAAGAGTGCAGAGAAGAGCAATGAAGATGATTAGGGGACTGGAGGCTAAAACATAAAGAACGGTTGCTGGAATTGGATATGCCTAGTTTAATGAAGAGAAGGACTAGGGGTGACATGATAGCAGTGTTCCAATACTTCAGGGGTTGCCCCAAAGAAGAGGGAGTCAAGCTATTCTCCAAAGCGTCTGAAGGCAGGACAAGAAGCAACGGATGGAAACTAATCAAGGAGAGAAGCAACCTAGAACTAAGGAGAAACTTCCTGACAGTTAGAACAATTAACCAGTGGAACAACCTGCCTCCAGAAGCGGTGAATGCTCCAACACTGGAAGTTTTTAAGAAGAGACTGGACAGCCATTTGTCTGAAATGGTATAGGGTTTCCTGCCTGAGCAGGGGGTTGGACTAGATCAGTGGTTCTTAACCTTTTTGAACGAATCGCCCCCTTGAGCCCATGAGGAAGTTGTCATCGCCCCCCTCCCCCAACATAACCTCTCAATCACAACATAGGAAACAATTCTTCAATTTATGCAAACACTTTTTTTGTTTTCTTTAAAATTGCCATCAGGACATATCGATGCAAATAATTTATTTCCAGTCTTTTTCCCATATCTCAATTGTGTGAAAAAATTTGGTGCCACTCGTCACTTTATTCCCAAACTTCGTGATACATGTATTTCATTATTATCTTATTTATTCAAGACACTTAAATGTAATGATCACTGAAAACAAAATTCAATTGCAAGAAAGTGAAATGCTCGAAAAGAAAAACGAAGCTGAAAACTCAAACTGGAACGTGAAATCCAATGCAAGCAAATACAACGATAAAAGCTCAGACAATTATTAACGAAAAAAATGTATGTACACAAAAAGCAAAAAAAAAGAACATTTTCTTCACAAAGCTTGTGAAAAAGTCGGTTGTTCAAGACATTCGACTTAATTTTATTCACAGCATTAATGACGTAACGTAGAGACTCGTGCAAACTTTGTTTTCTCACAAAGAAGACAAAACGGAAGCTGTACGTTGGAAGGAGATGGAATGAATCCCAATTTTAGGTATTCCGTCGAATATTGGCAACACTTCCTCTTCTCGGCCATGTTGAGAGGTCTACGAAATAAAAGGCACTACCTGCAAATTAAATTTTCAACTCCACTGAACACTAGAAAAACACACGTGGACGTCGATAAACCTAGTTTCAACAGTTACGTTGACATTACAGCTGATGTCACAGGGGACAGCCACTCAGCATGTGATGTTTCGAAAGAAGCGCTCCCCCCTCCATCACTGCCCATTCTAGCCAATGGTTCTGTATGGGTAGAGGCTGCTGCGCAACACGCATGGAGATAAGCGATGCGTATTCACATATGTACGGCGTTCTGTACTGAAGCTAGCTGGAGGAACATTCGAAAACACAATTCAATCCACTAATAGCGAGCGATCTGATGTTTTTGTACGACAGATATACAGCGATTCACTGTACGAAAAAGTCTCAAAAGTGTCCCCAAAACTTCTCTCTCCATCGCCCCCATATCGCCCCCTTTTCGTTCCTTCGCCCCCGCATCGCCCCTTTTCGTTCCATCGCCCCCTTGAAAAATGAAATCGCCCCCTGGGGGGCAATATCGCCCAGGTTAAGAACCACTGGACTAGATGACCTACAAGGTCCCTTCCAACTTTATTATTATTATTATTAATTTAAATCTCAGGATCAGATGAATTAAAGCTTAGGATATTAAACAAGAACTGGTGAAAGGGTCAATTCATCCCTACTTCAAAAATCAGGAAAAAAAGAAATAAGGGAGAAAAGGGAAATCCATGGAATTGTAGATCAGACAACCTCAGAAAATTCTAGAGCAGATTTTTAAGCACTCTGAAAACAATGTGGAAATTACCAGAAATCAGCCTAGATGTCTCAGGAAGCCTTGCTACACTTTTAACTTTTTTTTTTTAACCAGCTAGTTCCAATTTATAAACTATGGGAAAGATGCGTGCATAGGTTATCTTGATTTCAGCAAAGGGTTTTGCAAAGCACTGTCAAGCTGATTAGCAAGCTAATTACGGAATGAACCGAATGCCCTGCAAATCAGGTAGACAGAGAGCTTATTTGAATATCATATTTGAGGAGGGCTCATTAGCGCTTTATCAACAGTGAATTATTGATGGGAGTGCCCAAAGGTTCCCATATTTTTTAATATTTTTAGTAATGGATTGAATGAGGACAGATAGAGAATGACTATTAAATTTTACATAACACAAAATTGGATGGGCTAGCTAACACTCTGGAAGCCAGAATAAAATTCAAAATGATCTTGATAGGTTAGAGAAAATTGCTGAAAATATAATGAACTGCAACAGAGACAAAGGCAAATTTCCTCATTTACATGATAGAAGTCAAAGGCCCAGGTATGGAATGGGGGATATTTAACTTGGGAAGAACAATACAATTGGAATAGCTGATTGCAAACTGAATACGAATAATGGGGCTGTGAAGAAGGGAAATTTTAGGCTTCCCCGGTAGAAATATCATTTCTATAGGAAGCAATCACTCTGCTTTATTTTGAATTGATCGAATCCCACATCAAGTGCTACACCCAGTTTTAGGCACTACCCTTTGAGATGGATTCAGTGAGGATGACCGGAAGTTATGCTTGTGAAAGATGAGGAAGTGAGGAAAAGTTTTAGTGTAGCTGTCAGTTTATCTCCCAGATGCTCATATGTCAGGATCAATGCAAACTAATAAGGTATCTCTGAAATACAGAGCCTCTTGTGTTTTCATCTCTCTGCAACAATAAACTCCCTTTTTATGATCCTGTAATCCCATAATTCAGAGTAAAGTCAGGGCGACTGAATGAAGCTGAGCATTTACTGACCAGATGCCCTTCCTGATGCCTATGCGGAGTTCACAGCAGATATTTTCTCTTTGCGCCCTAGGAGAGAAATATCTGCTTCGATCTAGGATCGAACTCTCAACCTTCCAAGCATCTTCACCACTAGACCAGCATGCCGCTCAACTATCTATCTGCAACATTGAAAATATGAATGTTGTTCTCCAAACATAAAAACAAGCTTTGGCGTAGTCCAGTGGTGGCGAACCTATGGCACGCGTGCCAGAGGTGGCACTCAGAGCCTTCTCTGTTGGCACGTGCGCCACCGCCGGCAGCAGGTCCATCAGGCTGCCACCGCTGCCCAGAGCAGGAGCCCAGCACAAAGGAGGCGAAACGGCCAACTAGCAAGCTCGAGTAGAGGTGGTAGAGCAGAGGTCACCAATCATTGTCAATTGGTGGACTGGAAGAAAAGGGAGGGGGAAGCATTTTACATGTGTGCATGTGCTCACGGGGCCGCGAGCACGCACACGCTGCAAATGGGGTGGGGCTAGTGCTTGCATGATACTCACTAGCCCTGCCCCGTTCTTGCGTGATGCAGCGCCTTGTATCTACACCCCATGGTGCAGCGGCGGCCATTTTTGTGCCTTGCAGCATGGTGGCCCATTTTTGCACCCCAGGTTTTTGCGTGCCAGAGGCGGCACTCAGAGGCACCTCCCTGCCCCCCCCCCCGAGGGCACCACAATGCTGATGCGGCCCTGGCACTTTGTGATAAATAAGTGGATTTTGGGTTGCGGTTTGGGCACTCGGTCTCTAAAAGGTTCGCCATCACTGGCGTAGTCTCTTTTTTACTCACTCAAGAACTCCTTTAGAACTGCCCCCTCCCCAAAATCATCCTTCTCCTCTTGTGACTCTGCAGCTTATCAAGAGGACCTGAAAAAGGGACTGTCACATATTCAAGACTGCACAAAGGATGTCTGCCTTGGCAGAGGAGGTCCAAGCCTGCCTCGGATCCTGTCAATCCTGTCAATTGGAAGGAGGAAGCCCGAGCAGATCAGTACCGTACCGATATGCACAGGAGGGCTTTGATAACACATTACTTATAATGCCACCCCTTTCTGATCCAGGCAGAGAGACTAGGGAGGTTTCCACTATTATTTCCTATCACAAAGGTGGGATGGACAATTCCGAGCCACGTTGTGATTGCTGCTTGAATTTTCACATGGAATTTGGTACCAGGAAAGTAGGTCGCAGGGGTGTCGGAGTGTTGCCCATGCACATGGGCCCTCTTCCACCAGCTGTTTAGAGCTCAGTCCTCCATCTCCAACTCAGCCTCACAACTCAACCTGTTCTTTGCCTCCTGCTTTTTTTTTTTATTAATAGCTAACCTCCCACCTCTAAATCTTTGCCAATCATTAACTCACACAATGTGTCTGCCCAGCCAGAGACAAACCTCACGCATTCCAAAGGGCCACACCTGGGCATTCAGGAGAGTTAATTTCTAAGAAAGTAGGAGGTCAAAATGCTTGGAAGCCACACCTGTTAAGGAATGTCTTTCCCTGGATCTCAACGAGGGGCAAAGTTTCTTTGCATCCATCCATCTTTGCATCCTTGAGAAAGATGGGGAGAAAATTCAACAAAGGGGAAGTGTGATGTAATGTTAAGGGGTTCTGCTAGGACCAGGAAGATCCCATTTACGTCTTCACTCAGCTATGGAAGTTTGTAGGGTGCCTGAGTTACTATTTCTGCGTTCAACCTACTTCACTGAATTATTATTGTGTGAATGTCTATGGAGATTGTCAACCATCCAGGTCATGGTTGTCCCAAAAGTGCTTTTTCAAAAGGCACCTGGACTTTCTTTGCTTTTTCTTGATGTTTCACTCCTCATCCAAGAAGCATCTTCAGTTCTGACTGAATGATGGGGAATGGAAGGATTCTTATTGCTTGCTATCATCTGGTTGTTAGCACTTTGAAGGTGTTGTTTCCCTCCATCTCTGTTGAGAGAGGACTGTTCAGTTTTAACACAGATGGCCTCTTTTACCTCTTTTTCAAACCAGAGGTCCTCTCTGTCCAGAATGTGGATGGAGGATGGGACCGTAAATTAAAATGTGTTGAGCTTCTGGAGGATAAAAATCCAGCTAACAATAATTGCTATCAGTGTCAATTTCAGAAGGGCAATAAAAAAAAAAAACAGTCGTTCTAGATATATTGGATGGCTTGCAATTATTCAGAGGGGAGACTTTTTACATATTCAATTGCTCCCTTGTTTTTTTACTTTATATATCTGAGGATTAAGCTTTGTTGTTGAAAGCAATTTGTGATATATCTTTCTGGGAAAGACGGATGCTGTTACAGAATGCCCCATCATACTTTCTCAGAGAAGCATTAGAATATGAGACGTGGGAATCATTAAATGATCAAGGAACATTGTATTAGAATTACCAGCAGAGTTCCCAAGATCCTGCCTTAAAACTTAGGAAACAATTATTATTATTATTATTATTTTAAAAAAAGAATGTGGTTCTAACAATATGCAGAGTATATTGGACGCATCACAAGAATGATGGGTAGAGTTTTTAGTCAGACCTTGGCCCAATCTCCTCTGAGCCGTGGTGGTGCAGTGGTTAGAATGCAGTATTGCAGGCTAACGCTGCCCACTGCCAGGAGTTTGATCCTGACCGGCTCAAGGTTGACTCAGCCTTCCATCCTTGTGAGGTTGGTAAAATGAGGACCCACATTGTTGGGGGCAATATGCTGACTCTATAAACCACTTAGAGAGTGCCATAAAGCACTATAGAGCAGTATATAAGTCTAAGTGCTATTGCTATTGCTAAATTTTAGGATCGACCCACCGGAGTCTACTGTCGGCATTTGAGAGTTCCTGTGCAGCTGTAGGTAGATGTGGCATAGTGCCAGCTGCTCTCAGAACCTGACTATACTACTACCGATGCTTGCTGTGACCTAGTTGGACTAGTAATGGGCCCCCAGGGCATGAGTGGTGCACAGGATGATCAAGGCGTGTCATTACATGCATGGCCTGACTGAATGTGTCGGAAAACTGGCAGAGATATATGAGTTACAATCAGACAGAAAACGCTTTGTCCTATGGGCGACATAGAAACCTTGGCAAGCCATTCTGTGGAGCAAGATGTTGCCATCTCTGGGAAACATAATCAAGAGTGTATCTTTTCATACAGGTCTTTTTTTTTTTTTTTTAACCCTTCCTGGTTCCCAGCTTCTGGGGTTTCGTTCCGCTGTGATTTGTAGAGTAGGATATACAAAGTGAAATCCTCTTCTTAAGCTACCTTTATCTCTCTGGCTTAGGTATACGTGTGTGCGTCTGTTTTTACAACCGCACAAACATGCATATATATTTTTATTTGTACTATGACAACAACAGGGTTGGGATTTGG